>SCLH01000857.1:67658-78855 GCA_004367855.1 Oikopleura vanhoeffeni | reverse complement strand
TTTTTATTTTATCAGTATAAATATTCTACAAAACATTACTCATTTGTCAGTTCGACTTTCAAATTAAAATTTCTTGGTCGCTGAATGCTTTGGTAAGCATTAGTCGCTTACATTCATTTATTAGTATCAGACTCGAGTTTGTCTTTCACAGAAAATCATGACGATCAACCTATTTTATATGGTATTATTATTTCTGGTTATTGTTGAAAATATCTCATGGAAACTTGGAGATAACATTTGCGGGAAATAAACTGTCAAATAAAAAAATTAAATACATTTTGCGATAAGTAAAAAGAAATAGCAAATACTCTTTCCAAAACTTCAATTTGCCGGCATATCGGACAAGTCTCTTAGAAAATTCAATCTGAATGACAGGTTGATCACTTTACTTTAAGTATTCATGCGGAGCAAATTTATTAAAATGAAAAGTATTGTCGGACAGCCTGATTTAAAAAAAATCTGTTTTGAAAAGAGTATACCGAAATTCATGGCACAATTCACTTGATCTAGCGTGGGGCATACTTAGTGCACTGTAATCACGTGCGAATGTATATTGTGAACCCGACATGTCACTGTGTACAGTTTGTACTTTGTTATTTAATATAAAGCCTGACATAATTTTCAAAACTGATATCCTCATAATTTTCATTTAATGTTTCTTATTAACGCAATCATATTTTTGCGAAATTTTGGCGAAAATCCTTATAAAGTTTTAGATAAGATTTTTGAACATAAATGGCAAAATATGACACATTAAAAGTTCCTAAATTGATTATTTTTGCATCTTTAGGCTGTTTGAGTTCCCGAATGGATCTAATGCGTAATATCCCTTTTTGTTAAAAATTGGTATTTTTGTTTAAAAAGTTTTCTTAAAAAACTTTCTGAAATGATTCTCGACGTAACAACTGAATATTTGATAGTTAACCCACAACCATTAAAATCCAAAATTAAGATATGAAAATTGCTGCTGGAACGTTTGACGATCAAACCCAATTCGGCGAAACAATTGTCGTCAGATCTGCTCAAAGCACAATAAAAACAGAAAGTAATTTATTCAAAATCCCGGACAACTTCGATTTAAAAAATCCCGGATTCTCCTCAAATAGCTCAACAAACGAAGTAAGTACAGATTCTCAAGAATTTATAAATATTGGGGATGTGAACGAAAAAACACAAGAGTCAATTGCTCCACCATATATTTTACAAACAGATCGTTCATCAAAATCAGGGAAGAAAAAAGATTCTGTTTTGCGCCAGCTGGCGGCGAAATTCGGCTCAAAAAGTCGAAAAAAAGAGACATATTCAGTAGATGCAAGTACGGGAAAAACTGCTGAAATCATCATTCCATCAGAAACAGGAGACGGGGCTCTTTCAGTGACGTCAAATGATATTAAAGGTGCGTTAAACGGAGTTTACATTTTCAGTCCAAAAAATTTTGGTCGCCTTTTTTTCTCCTACAGTTAAAAATCTATTGTCGCAAAAATATATTATAAAATATATTTAAAAAAATGGATGAATTGGAAATTTTATGATTTCTCTGGAGTCACAGTTATTTACGAACTATGATTCAGAATCTATGAGTCATGATGAGATTGTATACATATTCGGAGGCAAGCCAATCAAAACCAAGTTATAAATTTTTTATTATTCTTTTTTGGTTTTTTAGTTCTCAAGTTACGGTGTTCGAGGAGTTTCATTGGTTTTCGGAGAAAATTAATTTTTGTGAATACTCAATTGATTATATCAACTTTCTATTCGGGGAGTAAAACACAAAGCAAAATTTAATTTTGGATGTCAGAATTTAGGTTTTAAAAGAAAAATTTTGGCTAAAATTGGAAAACTAATACAATTTAAAATAAGGGATTTCAAAACTCTAAAATCACTTTCCATTTTATTGGCTCATCAATGATGAGTCATCATATCGAAATTATACCTTGGTAGGCAGGGGTCGGCAATACCTGTCCTGTCCTGAATTTTAGGACAAGGACATAAAATAATGAAACAATCTCTTTCAAATTTTGTGCCGACCCCTGTTGGTAGGTGTAACGACTTCACCCCTTTCTTTTACCCAGGGCGAGGAGTATATTTTAACTAGGGTGAAGTCGTTACACCTACCAAGGTATAATTATCGAGATAAAGATTTTTTTCTGGGATTTTTTCATTTAGAATTTTTCAAGAAAATAGATTTTTCTGTCAAATTTGAGAGGAGGCTTAAGGGGGTTCCTAACAGCATGAAACGACTCAAAAGAAATTCGATTTTTAAATGTTGTAAAATAATTTTTTGGACATTTTATCAAATAAAAAAATTATTACCAATTCAATGGTGTTAATCTGTTCGCCGTGGGATAACTAGAAATCGTTTAATCAACGGTTGAATAATTTTTCCACCTGTACTTTTCGCTAAATTGAACACTAACTAGGGCGCGCAGGGCCTCCTTCTGATATTTCTCTTTGTTTCGAACAAACAAATTATCTGTTTTTCTCACACTTAATCAGAATTGTTTGTTGATTCAATATTTGACAAAAACCAAAACTTATTTACTTTTTAAACAACCAAAAAATCAACCTAAAGATGAGTCATCTTAGATGACCCTGATTTTTTCAAAATTTTGACCATTTTTTTCAACATTTTAAAGTTGCGCGCCTCTAGAATGAAAGTGAGAGTCATTCTTAAAAAATTTGCTTCTACACGAGTTTACTTACACGATTTGTTCGAGATATAGAAATGCAAAAAAAAAACTAGTCAAAAAACTGTCAAAATCTCAGTTTTTGAGAATATTCTAGAGTTCGAAAAATAAAAATTTCGGCCTTACAGTAGTTCGCTACTGCAGTTTTACATAATCTCAAGAATTTTCGACTTTTTTTCGTGTTTTTTGAAGGCGCTGAAATTTTTCTAGATTTGAAATTACCGGTTTTCAATTCGGTTTACTGGTAAAATGCCATTTAGTATAAATTTCAAAATCATATGAATTGCAGCCGCAGTTTCGATCATTACAGCCATACTAGATAGAACTTTGTAGCTCCCACCGTATTTCTGTGAAAGACATTCGAAAACACCATTTATACCGTTGGGAACCCGCTTAAGGGGGTTGTGGGTGTAGAATGTTGGAATTGCTGGGGAAANGTTTTGAATAAATAAAACATAGTGAAAGTTTAATTCCGCAAGTTTGAACAATATTTTAAGAAATTATATATATTTCTAAACAGCTCATAAACACAAATATTTAACAGAAAAATGAATTTAAAAACATGGGAAAATATTTACAGTAGAGGTGAAAGTGATGGATTTGGCAGTGAATATATAAAACGCTATTAAATTTTAATAAATTAATTAATAAATAGTTGAATTTTTTCAAAATTCAGAAAAAATCAGACGGCTTTTGAGTTTAGCTATAATGTATAGGCTATACTGTATAGCCTATACAGTACCGTATGCCTAGTATTAGTTACCTTTTTCATATGCTAATAAATTGTTGGTTTAAAAGTCGATTTTATCTGAGTCGGCTTTGTAAGCTGGGACAGAATCACTATTCTGAACCTGATTTTTGATTCGCTCGCGGTAATTAGATTTCCTTATGAACCGAGTCTGAAAGGATCGTTTTTTAGTTTTTTCAGCTTTTCTAATTAATTTAGCAGCTGTTTTATCATTAGTTTTCCAGCCTTCAATTTCTTTTACTGAATTTAGCATATTTATAAAGCCTTCTTTTCCCTCATTAAAATTAATTATACTACAGGCTACTCTAGCTTCGGTATTTTGAGTTCGAACATTGTGAGCACAATTTTTATTCACAGATTGAGTCCACATGGAATTGTGATATGCTTCATTCCAGCTAGTAGTTTCAGCGTTTACAAATGGTGCAATAAATTTTTGGGTGCCAAATTCAGTAATAAAATTTTTTTTAAACGTATCTACTGCTTTTTCATCTCCTTTACAATTTTGAAAAAAATTTCCTTTATCTTTACAGCCAAAAACTGGACACTTATAATCATGCGAAAAGTCACTACGTCCTTGCAAATGTTTGAACATATCTTCAATTATTTCACCCCATTTTTCAACCGTTCGATTTTCGCGTGAAATTTTTTTCGAAAAATAAAGTAAATTTTTTTGGACGTGATCAATAATTTCACATCTATTTCTATTACTAAAACCTCGAACATTTCCAGTAACACCTGACTTTTTCAAAACAAGTTTAACTTTTGGTCGTATATTTTTCAACGAATGCGCAAGATCTAACGACAATTCAACAGGCGATAACCAATCGGTTTCATCTACCAACTTACGAATTTTCACATCACCGTCACTCACAATTACGCTAGGTTTTAGTGGTAAAATTTTCTGAAATAAGTACCTCAGTGAATGGCCCTCAAGGTGTTGTGCCCGACAATTCAAAAAACGGCCTTTTATTTTGGATTTATCCTGGGATTCTCTTGGTCGTTTTAGCGTATCACTACATATAATTCTAGGTCTACCATCAATAAAAGATATGCCAGTTGTAATGGACATTTGAGTATCATAGTTATTTTGTAAATATGTCGCATCAAATGCGATTATCAATTTTTTTACTTTCTTGGATAGCTCAACTACCTTATTAATTGACCTATCTTTTAATTCAATCAAAACAGAACTAGCCTTTTCCAGTAAATTACTAAACTTTTTGTTATCAAATGAAAAATTAAGATTCATGCTCTGTAAAAAACGCTCTAATTTGGAAAACTTTATTCCGCTAGCAAGTGCATGAATTGCAAAAGCGAAATTTGCATCAGATGGCAGACTCCACTCCCCACTTTTTTTCCCACAACAACTACATTTTATGTATAAAAAATATCTGATACCGTCTGTAACTGTTGGCTCATAAAAAATGGTATCTGACCCACAATTCTGGCAAAGGACGAAATTATTTGTGATGGTTCAGCGAGGTTGTGGAGAGACGAGCCGACGCACGTCGAACACATGACTCCTTGCACATACTTCACCGTGCACTTTTGTTGTAATTATATCTAGATGAACTATTTTCCTTATAAAACCAACAGAGAATTCTTTTTCACCGAGCTTCTTCGGTACAGTTTATGGGAAAAATTTCATACGTTTATAATGAGTCTGTTTTATTCAATTTGAACACAAAATTGCACCGAGCATAAATCGATTAAGAAATTTCTGAATTTCTTTTACCGCTAAACCGAAGGAGATTTTTTTAGGACGTCGCGGCGGTAAACTATTTGAAAAGTCGTCGTACTTTTCCGAAACATTCTTTGTTTGATTCAAATTTCAAGGCAAAATTGACAGATTTAACAATTTTGTGAATTTTGAGAACATATTTTTACAGTTTTTTACTGTTGGTTCGGTGAGCATCCTTCACCGGATCAAAATTTTACTTGAAGTTTGATAAGAGAAGGTTTTTCGTTCTCCCGTATTTTTTTTTCATTTTTTTTTATCTTGCCGTTATCCACACCTTTCCATTCCAGTGGAGGGAGATGGCTATTTCCCCAGCGTTCAACCGATTCTCACCCCAACCCCTTAAGGGGGTTCCCAACGGTATGGATGGGTGTTTTCGATGTCTTTCACAGAATACGGTCGGGCGCTACTAAGTTCCATTAGTTGGCTTGTTAATGATCGAAACTGCGGGCTGCAATTCTTTTTGAATTCGTATACTCAATGGCTTTTACCAGTAACCGAATTGAAAACGGTAATTTCAAATTAGAAAATTTTCAGCGCTTCAAAAAACACGAACAAAGTTCTCGAAATTCTTGAGATTATTGTAAAACTGCAGTAGCGAACTACTGTAGGCCTAAATTTTTTTTTTTCGAACTCTAGAATTTTCTCAAAACTGAGAGATTTTGGACAGTGGCGCCATAAAAGTTTCAGCGGCCTTGAGTTTTCATTTAGTTTTTTTTTGCATTTTCTATATCTCGAAACAAATCGTGTAATGTAAACTGTGTAAGCAAAAAATTTTTTTTAGCAATGTGTACTTCACTTATCATTTCTAGAGAGGCGCAACTTTAAAATGGTAACAAATGGTCAAAATTTTTGAAAAAATAGAGTACTCTAAGATGATCATCTTTAGGTTGATTTTTGGTTGTTTAAAAGTAATAAGTTTTGTGTTTTGTATTTTTAATCAACAACAATTCTGTTAAGTGTGAGAAAACAGTAAGTTTTGTTTGTTCGAACAAAGAGAAATATCATAGGGAAGCCCTGGCGCACCTTGTTTAGTGTTCAATTTAGCCGAAGTAAAGGTGGAAAATATGAACCGTTGTTAACGATTCTTAGTTCTCCACGGCGAACAGATTAACCACCATTTGAATTGGTAATAATTTTTTGTATTTGATAAAATGTCAAAAAATTATTTTACAACATTTAAAATCGAATTTCTTTTGAGTGTATTTCATTGCTGTTGGAACCCCTTAGCCCTCTCTCAATTGGACCGAAAACTTATTTTCTTGAAAATTCTAATGAAAAATCCCAGAAAAATTCTTTCTCAGATAATTTTCCTTGGTAGGTGTAACGACTTCACCCTTGTTAAAATATACTTCCTCGCTCGGGTAAAAGAACAGGGAGTGAGTTCGTTACTTACCAACAGGGTCGGCACAATTTGAGAGTTGTTTCATTATTTTATGTACATTGTCCTAAAATTAGGACAGGAAAGGTATTGCCGATCTCCGCCTACCAAGTATATTTCGATTGATGTCTCATGATGAGCCAATATGGAAAGTGATTTTGGTTTTGAAATCCCTTTTATTGTATTAGTTTCATTTTGGCAAAATGTTTTCGTTTTAAAACCTAAATGGTTCTGACATCAAATTAATTTTGCTTTGTGTTTTACTCCCCGAATAGAAAGTTGATATTTAGTCAATTGGTATTCACAGAAATTATTTTCTCCGAAACCAATGAACTCTCGACACGTAACTTGGGAGACAAAAAAACCGACAAAAGAATACATAAAATTTATTACTTTGGTTTTGATTGCTTGCCTCGAATATGTATCTGTTCATCATGACCTTCTAGGTTCTTGATCATTAGTTCGTAATTAACTGTGACTCAGAAAATCATCAATTTTCCATTATTTGCCATTTTTTTTAATATATTTTTTAATAAATTTTTTGCGACCATTAGATTTTTTACTTAGGAGAAAAAGGCGGACCAATTTTTGGAACCGAAATGTAAACTCCGTTTAAGGGAGTCCCCTCGCGAATTAAATTCTCTGAATTTTAACCAATAGTTAATTAAAGCAAAAAAATGCAATGGACTGTCTCGCGTCCAGAAACCCAAGGTGGGCGCTAGGGATAACACTAACACTTTCGATAAAATATTTCGCACCCATTTCTTATGAATATCATTTTATTTTACGTAGGGACTCACGTTGATACAGTTAGCGCAAATGAATTTTTTTTTGTTATTTGATTCTTTCTTAAAAATACATTCTGATAACGTTCTAAAACCTTTGTTTTAAGTCATCAATCAAATTTTCTCGAAATCCGCTCGAATATTTTTTTTTTTTGTTTTCACAGTATATCATATACCAATGAAACTTGCCTTGATTTTAGTATGTAGTGGTTTCCTGGAAATTTTTAGAACAAAGTTACAGCGCGACAGCAGGGGTTGCGCACTTAATCGTGTTTTTTTCACTAGCACTGTTAAAAACTTTGATAAAGATTTTCGGAACATTAATTATTGAAAATTATTTATCTTTCGTGAGGACTCACGTTAATATCAGTACGCAATTAATTTTTTTTTGTTATTTATTCTTCTTCTACAATACAGTAGTAACGTTCTAAACCTTGTTTTAGAAGTCATCCAAATCAAAATTTTGAGGTATTTTTCAGAACATTTTCACTAAACCTAGCGTAATTGCTAGAGTGACGGTGATGGTGAACTTTCGTAAGTTTGGTAGTGAAACGATTGGTTATCGCTGTTGAATTGTCGTCTAGATCTTTGCGCATTCGTTTGAAATATACGACCAAAAGTTAAAACTGTTTTGAAAGTCAGGTGGTTACTGGCAATGTTCGAGGTTGTTAGTATAGAAATAGCATGTGAATTATTGTCACGTCCCAAAAAAATTTATTTTATTTTCGAAAAAAATGTTTCAGCGAAAATCGAACTGTCGAAAAATGGGTTGAAATAATGAGATTGTTCAAACACAATTTGCATAGGACGTAGTGCTTTTCGAGATTATAGTGTCCACAGTTTTGGCTGTAAAGATAAGAATTTTTTCAAATTCTGTTAAGGAGATGAAATAGCAGTAGATTACGTTAAAAAAATTGTGTATTACTGAATTTGGCCCCAAAACTTATATTGCACCATTTGTAAAACGCTGAACACTACTAGCTGGAATTTGAGCAATATCACAATTCCTGTGAGACCTCATCTTGTGACTCAATTCTGCTCCACATGTTCGAAACCCAATACAAGCATAGAGTAGCCTGTGTATAATAAATTTTAATGAGGGAAAGGAAGGCGTTTATAATATGTAAATTCCAGTAAAAAGAATTGAGGCTGGAACTAGATGATAAAAGCTGCTAGAAATTATTAGAAAAGCTGAAAAACTCTAGAAAACGATCCTTTCAGACCTTCCGGTTCATAAAGGAATCTAATATACCAGGAAGCGAACTCAAAAATCAGGTTCAGAATAGTGATTCTGTCCCAGCTTCAAGTCCCCGACTCAGTATTACATAATCGACTTTTAAGCCATACATTTATTAGCATATGAAACACGTCATAACTAAAGCTTATATCCAGCTCGCTTCTTNGCAGATAAGAATAAATGAGAAAACAAATACGGGAGACTAAAACCTTCTCTATCAACTGCAAGTAAAATTTTTTGATTCTGGTGAAGGATGGCTCACCGGAACCGCAGTTAAAAACTGGTAAAAATATGTTCTCAATTCACAAAATTTGTTAATTCTCGGTCAATTTTGCTTGAAATTGAATCAAACAAAGATGTTTCGGAAAAGTACGACGTGTTCAAATAGTTACCGCGCCGTCCAGTTTAAAAAAATCTCCTTCGGTTTTTAGGCGGTAAAAATGAAATTCAGAAATTTTCTTTGAAATCTGATTATGCTCGGTCAATTTTGTTTCAAATTGAATAAAATAGATCATTTATGAAACGTATGAAATTTTTCCATAATGTACCAGAAGCTCGGTGAAAAAGTTATTCTCTGTTGGTTTTTATTAGATATTCGGTTCATTAGATATAATTTACAATCAAAGTGCTGGTGAAGTATGTTGCAGGAGTCATGTGTTCGAGGCGTGGGCGTTCGCTCGTCTCTCCACAACCTCGCTGAACCAATCACAATATTAATTCATTTTTTTTGAGAATTAATTATTGTTAAAGGGATTCTAGAAAATGTTTACACTATTTTCTTTCACTTATGTATTCTTTACACCCACAACGCCCTTAACCCAGTTCTAGCGTAGTCGTATGACAAGCTAAAGCGCTGACCTTTTGGGAACTAAATGTTAAGGGGATCGAGGGTGCTTCCAGCAATGTGCTGGGGGAAAATAAGCCGTTTTTAAAACTTAAATATCTTTTGTGAGATTTGAGTGAACGTTTATTTTTCCAATTGTATATTGTAGTCCGTAACCTTGAGAAGTCAAAAATTGATTCATTTTTAGAAAATATTATCACATCAACCTTTAAATGCATAAAACCTAATTGCTGGTATTTCTCTCCGTTGAAGTATACGGTATACTTCAAGCGTGTCTGTACATATAGCGTGCAGCGTATAAACTTTATACGCCGTATACAGCTACACGCTATACTGTATACCAACATATCCACGTATCAAAAAATCACATAATGCCGATATTATTGGTCAGAAAATTCTCTACAATCGCAACTAAAAATATTTTATAAATTCATCTTAATTCGCCTAAAATTATTTTTGAAAATTCNTTGCTATAGTTAAATATAGGCAAAATGTACATTATTTTACAAAAAAAAGTATAACTCAGGAACGGTACATGCGATTTCTTTTCTCTTTTTCATTAATCATTCTCGATTATCTTATTAAACTTTTTGACTAACACAATTTTGATATTTTTTTTTCATATTTCTCATGTGCTGGATGGTCGGATACAAGAACAACAATACCGAATTTGAGACCGTGGTTGAAAATAACGACTGCATCCACAATCCCCTTAGGCGACAATTTTTCAAATTGTTCCGAATCATAATTTTATTTCTGAATTCGTTCTTTAATTCTTGTACTCGCAATTTTGAAACTTTAATTTTCCAACAAAATCATTTTAGTGGATGTTAATATTGACAAATCTCATGATTTTGCCGAAGTTCAAACCGAGGAAAGTCTCGACGACATTCAACTTAAAACATCAGCTATCGATGACGGAACTATTCATTCGTCCATACCGACTTCAAAGGTAATTAAAAATACTTTATAATAATGCTATAGTTTAATTTATCAAAAATTAACTTTCCAAAATAGTAAAATGATAGTTTACGTTTTTCAATAATAATGTTCAAAGTGACATAAATTGGTCGTCAAAAATGTATTAAATTATTTTTATTTTAGTAATAAACCGCCGAAAATATGTTTTTGACAACTAATTACTGTCACTTTTGTCGGTCTTGAATGGTAAATCGATCTTTTCTCTTAAAAGATGTACTTATAACATAATTGACTATATACATATGCGATTTATTTGTAGAAATATACCCTGGAAATATGGTTTTTGCATTTTTGACTGCCATAGCATGCCAATTACTGACACTTTTGTCTCTAATGACAAAATCGCCTAAATTGGGCCAATACATATGCTATTTTGAAAAACACTTTTGTCGATGAGGCCAAAACGGTACTTTTAAAACACCATACTAATGTAGCGGGTATTAATTCATTATTAATTACAATGCCCGAAATAAACTCTACAGACAAGGCGAACAAATTTCACTCAACCCACGGTGACGTTTTCCACTTTCTCATCAGAGAAAAATTATTTCAACCTACGCTTTTTACCACCTTATTGGTCGATAATTACATAAGTTCCCCTATTGGCCCATATGAACCAATCACATGCTTAGGCCTACCGAGAAAAAAGTTGGTGACGAAATTTTCAGATCGTAACGACATTGTTATCGTGTACCTCATTTTTTGCTCGGTGGGCCTACACATGTTCTATATGTGGAAAAGTTTTCCCAAGCATTTGAGCTATAGCTCGAGATGATGCATATTTAGGATGCGAAGC
>SCLH01000857.1:18725-44534 GCA_004367855.1 Oikopleura vanhoeffeni | reverse complement strand
TACTAGATACTCTCTAGTAATTGTTTTTTTAATTAAGCTTTTAATTTTCATTATTTTAATGGGTACTAATATCTTATTTGCATTCCAAAATAAACTCATGTTCACGTCAAAATAATTATTCACGATAAAAATCCAACCAATGGACCAAACTTAAACCTTTTTCAGATCTGGGCCTCCAATTTGATATAATTAAAATGCAATGAATCATTTCACATCAACCTTTATATCTGCTAATTAAGAAACATTTTAAAACAAAAATCACAAAAAAAAAGAAAACAAATTTCTACAATGTTTTCCAAATTTTTTTTGAAAATGGTCATAGAGTGGAAGTTTAACATCCAAAGTTGAAATTGTTTTTTAAATGTCTAACCCCTACTCTCATCATATCAAAAATGTGGAAAATATTATAATACACGATCTTTGTTTTTTCTTCTCTTTAAATGTGTACTTTACTGCAAAATTGAAATAAAATTTGATCATGAAATTTTTTTTAGCTATCTTCTTTTTCTGACCGGATTACAGCATTACGTTTTTGTTGGCAGAGCAATTTGTGTTTTTTTGAGTTACCTAGTCAAGATCATAGAGCAAATGTAGAAAGGGTTTTCTTTTTGAAGTATTGACAATACTGTATTGTGACATTTTTTATTGAAAAAAAAGTTTTCAAAGTTTTTTGTCAAAAAAAGTCTTTGAAAAATTTTACATATATTTTTATACCAACCATTTAGGTTTTGTTTGAAGAGTTGAAAACGTTCAATTTTAACTTTATTTCGGGATTCCATATACAGGATATTTTTCACAAAATGTTTTGTTTAAAATTCTGGGAAATGATTAAGAGAATTGGAGGTTACTTTCTTGGGCACCCTATTTATTCATTTATTTTTATGACATTTTTTAGTGATTTTTCATCTTCGGATTTTTTTTATTTTTTTTGACTTATTAACTACAAAATAATTAAGTAAAACAAATCAAAACACTAGGAGGTTAATGTGAAGATCTAGAAAGAAATTGGTTTTTACACTTGTCCATTAAACAAAATTTATAGGGATTTCTTTCAATTTTTCTTAGGAAGAAATTACCAAACAATTCGTCTTTTGTGGTTCAATTTTTACACAAGATTTTTTTTGTTAAGGGATAGGGTATGCTCTCAAGTTAAAATTTTTTTTTGTGTTAACCTGAGATTGCACAGTAGAAATATTATTATTTGACTTCCAACATTCTTAGCTGTCACAACAAAAACGCTTTGTCTCACCAATTACTGTAATTTTGTGTAAAACTTTCTGCGCACATTTATCTCAACAAATAATAGAGGGGGTATTTATATTGAGTAAATATTTCGGGAGTTAACACATAAAACTTGGAGCTGACCCTTTCTAACTTAACCAACCTATCGATGAGCAACAGATGGCAGAACACTTTCTCCAAACCTAACTTTTGAAATATACAGTTCTTTAGCACTAATCGACAAACTTGAAATTGAGTTGGTTTTTACTTCACTTTTCGCTAAATATAAAGAAAATGTTTTTTTTCAAAATTCATTGTGGGGATTATGAATATAACACGAAAACGGATAAAAAAATTTTTTTCTCGTGAAAATGTTTTTTTAAAATTTAGCAACTAAATTACAAAAAAAATTTTCTCACCAAAAAAAAGTACACCTGCTTGAACTCTGCGTTTATATACATGCAATAAAGAAACAACAACCCACTCTCAATCACTTATGAGGTTTCCATGTTTCTTTGAGATTAGGATTTTTTAGACAAATTTCCAGATTAATAGGGTCTTTATTCATTTATTTTTAAATTTAGCAAACAATAAGCTTTTTTTGGGGCTCTTCTAATAGTTTCAAAAACAGGATAGGACAGTCACAGTCATTAAGTAGAATAATTCTATACAGTAGAAAGACACACATTTTGAAGATATCTCACGCCTGAACAGTTTAATACACTTCATCGTGTGTTCTTTATTCATTTGGGCTCATGAGATAAGTTACACGTAAATTAGGGGGGGTTTTTTGGGGTGAATTTGAGTATGAATCATTATAAATAAGTTTTTAATTTAAAAACAAACAAAAATAACAAATTTTTTTTTTCGAGAATTAGAAACAAAAAATGAGTGTATCACACTTACAAAAAACATAATAAAATAAAAAAATGTGATTTTCATCAGTCTAAAAATAAGATTATTCAAATGACATGAATCACAACAAAAAACATATTTATGTTTTCAAAAACTTTAAAAATCTTACTCAACTTAAAACTCCTGACAGCCACATAATTAAGAGTATCCCGGTTTCTACACTTTCTGCAGTTATTATGTCATAAAAATGCAACAAATAAATCGTTAATGTTTTAAAAGCACAAAACAACCAAAATAAAATAAAAAAAATCGAAATTTTAGATTTTTTTCGATTTTTTCTGAAAATTTTTTAAAAATTAAGTGAAAAAATAACGTTTGCTTCAATATGACCCCTAAAACTTCCAAATTTCGGCTTGACGTAAGCCAACTTTCTCTTNTTCAATCTTTTACCTTCTAAAAAATTATGCGATCTATTGCGTCAATTTAAAATTTGAAATAGCGTTTTTAGGAATGTTTGCCTGGTTGACACTCAAACAAAGATACTTGGTATACAGGAACAGATATTTTTTTTCAAAAGTGATATTTCAAATTTTCAAATTTTAAGTATTTTCACGAAAATATTTTAATTATTAAAAAATTATTCGAGCAATTCAATATGTCCACAGAAGTCACTTGATAGATATATCGACCAGAAATATATCAGAAGTTGTACTTTATCTGCTTTATAGGGGAAAATAGCCATTTTTATGAAAATTGTGTTTTTCATTCAATTTTAAACCTATTTAAAAATAATTTTTGATTGATTATATTAAATCAATCAGAAAAACGATGACCAATAGGTCAGATCCTGTCATCGATTTTCAATACCAAAATAATTTGTGACACCACTGTAAGCTTGTATCACGGTCGATATTGCTGTAACCTTGCTCTTATCAGTAAATTTTCTAGAATAAAAATCAAATTCTAGGAATATCAAATGTCGGATGCAAAAATATATCGTTTTGAACTTCCTTATTGCAAGAAAAAATTGAAACTCTAACTACCTTGGGCTTTCTGTAATTACGGTTGAACAGTCACCTATATTATAGGTGTCGGGCACTATGGCGCGAACTTTTTTTTCTGTGCTACCGGGTTATAACCAAAAAATCTATTGTATTCACGGCAAATGTCTGCCTTACCTTAAATAAAAAATGATATCCAGATTTAGTACAATCAGTTTTCTTGGTGATGTGGTACTTACTAATTGTGAATACGATTAACAGTACACTCTTAATTTCTAATAAATTAATTAAAACAAAAAGTCGGTTTTAAGACAGGACAGCCTGAACCTACATTTGGTATATAAATTTTCATCAAGGATTATTTGCATGACGAGTTAGAATTCATGTCTAGTCCAAATCTTGTCAAGAAACATCAATTCCATTTTCCGTTCAGACTCTTCGGAATCATCATTTTGTTCCAAAATTGAAAAAAAAATAGAAATACCAGGATGTACTGGGTCTTTCGATATCAGTTTCCTCAGAAACATAAACCTTTTAATCTCGAATGAGGAGAGGAACAGTCAACGCAAACGTGTTGTAAGTTCCAGAATAAATTTCTCATGTTTCCAAGACTATCTAGAAAATCTCAATTCTTATTTTTCGTACTTTTTTCGGTAAAAACGATAGATTAAATGATTCATTGCGAAGTAAAATTGTTCCAATTTTATAAATTAAATTTAAATGGCCCTTTTCCCCTGTGGCTTGCCCTTTAATATCAATTGGTTTAAATTGTCTCGTGGCCGATCTAAAATACAGTTGGGTTAAATTTCCATTGCGATCTAAAAATCTCGTTTGGTTTAAATGTTTCCATGTGGGCCGATCAAAATTCAAATATTGCCTCTTCGCTGCCATTCAATTTTTCAAGCTGAGAATTAATCTGGTGTAGAACTGTCCTTATGGGCCGTGTGATCGATATGCTTATTGATAATCGTTGATTTTTCACCTAATTTTGGACTCATTTAAAAGTAACTTTTGCATCAATAATTACATAGATCTATTCGGGACCTGAACTGGAACGTTCTTCAGAACTTGTTATGCGTAATTTCTGAAGAAATATAATTTGTGAAGAAACTGTGTACAAAATTACGCACTGCGATATCACGTGTAAATGCTGCGGGTCGGCTCAAAACGCCAGCATTTGACATTTTTGCCAGCTACCACACCTTGCCCTACCGCACACCGGTACTACCTTAAAGACAGCGTTACTTAGCCTGCTGGCACATTAAGGAGGTATCAGGGTCACGGCGGATCAATCTAATTTCCATTATATTAATTAAAGCTGCATACAATTAATAAAATTAAATACCACTTGGTCTCAAGTGGTTATAATAACCAAAATTATGTTTCCATTATCAAAATGGACTACAAAAACTGTTCCCTATTTCAACGGTCTAGATACGATGAAGGTACTAGACAAAACCACATTTACCTTATGTGACACATGGTGGAAAAAAGAAAGTTTATATTTTCCACTAGAAAGAAGAAAAATTTGTATTATCAATATTAGAGTTACAGTGTTGCGTAAGATTTATTCACATTGACCAAGAACACTCATCTCAATGCTGGCGTTTCGGGCCGATCCCAAATGCTGTGCCTTGCTTTTCAAACCATATTTTTGATACGAAAATTAAATTCTGGCCATTTTAATTCGGTAATTCGTAAAGTATGCCTTTTTCAACTTATGATGCAAAAATGGAGTTCCTGCCTTGAGCTTTCTGTAAACAACGTTCAAAGTTCTGCGCATTATTTCGGCTCTGATGGCCTTTGCAGAACTGTTTTTTTCAGGCTTCGCCAAGGGTGACAGTGTTCATAATACGTTTAGTTACAGATCGAAACAAAACTCGTCTTAAAATTCGGCTGCTATCTTCAGGTATTATGTAAAAGTCAAGCTTTTTGATACAGTAATTACTCTGTTATAGTTACCTTCCTGAACTTTCTTAAAAAGGTAACTATAACAGATAAAAGGTGACTTTAATGAGTTTGATTGCTTGTGGTACTTTAACAGATAATTACTCAAAATTTTGTCAATTGAGAATTCTCTTCTTTGTACTTATATCCCTTTACACCTTTTGCTTATTGAGAGATGTGGGGCTGAAAAAGCGCTCATGAGTGCTAGGAGGGGTCTTAGGGTGTCAGGTTGAACTCCTCAACCCTCCTAGATTAAGTAAAAGGTTGTTAAAAGGATATCTGTTTTATTGTATTTTAAAAACAACTAACTTTAAATAAAAAAAAACTTCATTATGAAGGATTACTGGTACGGATTTAGAGACTCGAACATGAAATTTCCGTAGATTATCTTCCAAAAGAACATTCCTCTAAAAAAGGGTACTTAAGATAAAAGGTAAACTTATAATAAGGTAAACTTATAACAGAGTAAACTACTGTATATTCGTGTGAGAAATATTTAAAGGCAAGGTAAGACATCTATTGTGAAGATACGGTATATCGCCGGAGTTTTTGAGTGGCGTCAAGACAAAAGTGATTTATGTACTAATCGACTATAACTGCTCACAAGAGCAACGCGACTTTATCTTCAACTTAAAAGTACAAAAATTTGGAACGGGATTCCAATGATGATATTTTTACACCAAATTGAATAAATATTATCTATTTAAACCTAGTGTCATTTTTAAGTTATTGTTTTGTCTCCGACGCACTGAAATTCAAGCAGTATGGATAGGGTTTCACAATGTTTTTTCGTGGTAAAATTTTTATTTCATAATCTTTTTTTTCCAATTTTTCACATATCAACCCCAAAGTTTTCAGAAGATACACCCATTTTTATCTTAGTCGATATAGTGGGGAAAACCCTAAGTATGGATGTAATCGTCGAAAAAAAAATATGTGAGATGAAATTTTGCAAGCTTATAATAAAGATTATATCCCTAATTCACACTTTGTTAAATAGTCCCGGCCCTAAGGAGAAAACGTAGTGTGTTTTTTAAGTCTAAGAAGGCCGGCATATTTAAAAGTTATGAATAGGGGATATAAAAAAGTATTATCGGTTCCTATTACAGCTCTTAGTTGTAATACACATCACTTGTGTCATTGTCAAATCAGCGTTCCTTCGAACCTTGAAAAGCGTGTTTTCTATCCATCAAAATTTACGAGAAAATTAATTGTTTTAGTACGTGAATAATTTTTTCATGATTTTTTGTGTAAATAATTGAAATTTAATGTCGGAAGCGGAAATTTTCACTGAAAATTTAAAGAGTGGTAGGTTACTTTCTAATAAGAAAATCAAATGGGTTTGACCGACAAGCTGGGTGGGTAACAAGTATTTTTTATATTGAATTATTTTAAAAAATCTCAAAAATGGAAAATTAAGGATGATTTCGAGTTTTATAAGAAAATTAAGTATGTAAAATGTCGACAATATTTTGTCATTTGGTTTTTGTTTGATTTATATTTTGTTAGCAATTTGAGTTGTAAATTTTTTACGCATATCTTATTTATTCTACTGAAATAATTGGGTGAAATATTGGAATTATTTACTAACTGTCTTTTCAGTTACCAGTATAATACGGACTTACTCTTAAACTCGAACGAACAGACCATAAACCAAAAGTTTGATTTAACATTTTAGTAAAAAATTAAAACGAAAAGATATTAGTGTGCTTCGTGTTCCTGGGTTTGACCGTCTCCATTTTATGAGAAAAATAAAAACGGTGGCATTCGGAATATGTTTGCCGGTTGGATTTCAGAAAATAGTTTGAAAAATTTTGAACAAGGACATGAGGAAATTTGAATATTTCCAAATAACCAAAATCCAAAAAAATGTATATGATTTTTTCAATAGCATTAAAAAAATATATGGTCATACACGCAACAGTTTGAAGTTGCCATTTTGAAGAATTTCTACGTTTATTTAAAATAATGAAAAAAAAATTTTACAAAAAATAAGTCTATTGTTTTTGATATTTCCGCATTTTTTTTAATATTTCTCATTATTTGTCAATTTCGAAAGTGTCCAATTCGAACTCAAAATTTTCTGAAAACATATTCGAAAATTCTGTTGTACAAAGCTGCCTGGATAATGAATATTATTTTGGTTGGTATATAAGAGATATATAAACCCCAGTAAAAAGTTCATCAAGAGCCCATATCCGTATCTGGCAAAATGCACCGATCCGCCTATAATAGGTTGGTGGTTTTCAGGCATCCTAGAAAATTGTGTGACGTAATTGAGAAATCATTTCGACTCTTTTGTTTTTACTATGTCGTGGGACGTGATATTCGAAGATTTCAATTAAAAAACCAGGGAGGAGATTAGGTTTTGAAATATTGTTGCATACATGTTTAAAGGGTAAAGGGTTAAAAAATGTTTTTCATGCTTATTTTTAAATCAGGTGCGATCTACCAATCATGTATGTTTCAGAAATCTTAGATGGTCTCCTTTTTTCGTATGATCACTCTGAATTTTGCCAAATCGAACCACGTTATTCTTAAAACTCATTTAATATTTGGTAAGAATTTTACTTAATTTTTCGCGAACAAATAATAAAATGTTCTCAAAATTATTCAGGAGATTATTGATCACGGAGCTTGCCTCGCACATATACATTTCTTTCAAGCCAAAATTTTGATATAATTCGGCTTTTGAAAACAACTAATCCGAGTAAGTTCTTAACTGCTTGACTGAACACAATATTAAGCAATTAATGAAATTAAAAAAACTGGGTCCATCGGGAATATTTTTTTTGATTACTGATATTGGTTTTAATTATTAGTTTTTGTAAAAACAATTGGAAACAATGGTCTTGAATCGGCCAGTCTTTTTTTAATTTCTTCTTCTCTAAATAGTTTGTGCTCAGATTGAGCTAACTAAAAACTCAAACAGATAAGTTGTTTTCAAAGCCGATTAAATAAAATGTTGGCTGAAAGTGGCTATATGTGCGAGGAAGGCCCGTATCCGATTATAGCTAGATAATGCGTTTAGATAAAAAAGGAACACCGTCGAAGTGAACGTTCGTATTCACTTTTATTTAAAAATCTGTCGTTAATTGAAAATCTTACAATTTTGAATTAAGGATTATAGAGGTTAAATAGTAGGACCACTCATGTAAATAGTGACATATTCAGCTTCTCCCGACTCATGAGTCCCGAGTCTGATTATAGCAGTCACTTGTATTGGACGCGGAAACGCAGGCCACGGAATTGGAACGGAACGAAAGGCCGCGTAAACTTGGAACGGAACGCGGGAACGACTAGGCGGGAACGGAACGCAGAATGCAAAAAAAAACGGAACGCGTTATTTGATATCTGCTCACAAACCTTGATTAACAATCGTGCACTCGAGGTGTGACTTTAACTTCACAACGGGTGTGAATGGTACAGCTTTCACTTTTTAAATTTGGACCGAATCTAGAAAAGTTTAGTACCCATCTTTTGTTTGTCAACTTTTTGGTTAGGTAACTTTTTCAATGGTTAATCAACTTTTATAATAATATTTGTCGACATTGTACCATCATAAAATTATTGTCAACAATTCTCTTCTCGTTTTTGATGAAAAGTCGTTTTTTGCATGGGTGTTATTAAATTTCGGGAAACATTTTACAAAGTCGACCATTTTACTGTCCAACCATTTTCTCTAATTAGATAGCCAATGATTTTGACCGACAAAATAGTGTATCCAAGTTATTTCGTAGTCTTTAGCGTTCTTACTAAAGGCAAAAGTTTATAATTTCACAGAAAGTTATTGAAAAAAAGTTTTAATAAATGATATTATTTCCTGACACTAGAATTTATTATGAAATCTATAAATTTTATAAATTATGATAGAAACGGATTTATGAGAAAGAATTTTCATGTTTTCAAATTCTAACTAATTTTCCTGATATTGCCAGATCGAGTTTTATAAATTATTCGCTAAAATATTGGTTCGGAATCGGGATTCGCAATCATGCATATTTTCAAGTTGAAAGAATGTTGAACAATAACTCGCACAATTTAATACAAATGGGATGTTTGTCCAAATTCGCGATTTTTTTTGTTAGCGCTTTCTATTGTTCAAAGCCAAAAAGACGAGAGGCATTGGTTGATTTCAAAGATATGGGACACACTTTGAGGAAATTTTCGAATGTTTGCAAAAAATAATAAGTGTGTTAAGCATAAAAAATGGAGTCCAGCGAGCCAGGAATTGAGGTCCGGTCACGGTGTTCTAGTACTTGGCTTTATTCGCACATAAGCCCAAAAACTGTCAAAATCTATCGGGGCTTCGTTCTGGGGCCGGTATTATAAATACAAAATCAAAGAAACATATTTGGATTCTTAAAAACATTTGCGTGTTTTTTTTTTTCTGTTGTAATTCGGTCTCAGTAGCGTCTAGAGAGCCAAAAACATCAAAAAATCGACCGAAAATTATTTTTATAGGAACAAAAAATGATGGCAGGAGTCCTTATATTTTCATGACAGACAGTTATCGGAAAGGTTGCCTCGGACAAAAATTTGGGTCATATTACACCATTGGACCGTTTAATGATTTTTTATTGAAAATAAACTTAGATTTGCTGATTTCAGCTTGCAAAATTTGGCAACGGCTTCGCTTTACCCCCGGCGGTATTATAAATAAAAAATCGAAAATATTGTATTTTGAAATTTAAAAAACGATCTCTAAGGAAATTTCTGAGTATTTCAAATTCGGTCTTGATAGTCGCTGAGAGCAAACATCGTAATCGACGAATATATCTTTAGTTAGGACAAAAAATAATGGGCAGAATCCTTTATATTTCATGACACACAGTTTATTAAACCAGGTTGCCTAGGACAAAAATTTTGGGGGGTCATATAACACCATTGGGAACCAGTTTTATGATTTTTTTATTGAAAAAGTAAGAATTTGCTGATTTTCAGCTGCGATTTGCACAAAATAATTTTTATAAGGACAAAAATAAGAGGTATACCTAGCGTTTCCACATTCGATTTTGGGTCAAAACCGACCAGTAGGTTGAACCTTTTCGATTAATCAGTTGTGCCAAATTTTAGTGCGCGTTTATGTGGTGAGATTTTTTTTTCTCAACAAATTTTTATTTCTCGAGAAAAAATGATAAATTAATTCTTAAAAGGTCGCATTTTTACCAAAAAGCGGTTTTTTCGAGTCCTAACTCGTTCCAAAGGACGCCCAAAGAAAAGTTATTATTTCATTCCATGATATCAACCACGGTAGATGGCGATTCAACCCAAATTCAGTGCCGCTAGGTGCCGCGCGGCGAAAATATTTCTTTTTGGAAATTGGGATTCGTTTTTTTTTCTACGTTATTTCCAAAATTTAGTAGCAAAAAAATAGTCAGAAAAAAAATTTCTTGTGGGGCCGTTTCAGCCAATTTTAAAAAAAAGAAAAAAAAAATTTCCGAAATTTTTCTAATTTTTTCAAAAAAATTTTCGAATTTTTTTTTCATTTTTAAATGGCTGGAAACGCCCCGCAAAAAAAATTCGAAAAATTTTTTTGCTACCAATTTTGAAAATCACTTTAGAGAAATTTGAGAATCGGAAACGATAAATAAGATTTTTATGCCGTTTTATTCAATTTTGTTAAAAAATGAGCCCAAAATCGGCCGAGGCCGATTAAAGGGGGATTTTGGGTTTTTATTCGAATTTGTTAAAATGAGCTCACATTCGGCCGAAGCCGGCAATTGAGGGGGATTTGGTGTTTTATAATTTAGTTTGTTTGAAAATAGGCCCAAAATTGGCCGAAGGCCATAAAAGAGATATTTTATGTTTCTTATTCAAATTTGTTCAAAATGAGCTCAAAATCGGCCGAAGTTTTGGTGTTTTATAATTGGAATTTGTTGAAAATAGGCTTCAAAATTTCGGCCGAAGGTTGTGTTTTATATTGAATTTGTTAAAAATAGGCCCAAAATTGCGAAGGCCGATAACAGGAATTTTATGTTTAATTTCAAATTTGTTAAAAAATGGCCCCAAAATCGGCCGAGCGATAAAAGGTATTTTCTGTTTTTATATTCAAATTTTGTTGAAAATTGGGCCAAAATCGGCGAAGGCCGATAAAAGGGGATTTTGTGTTTTATACTTGAATTTGTTGAAAAATTGGCCGAGGCCGATAACAGGGGATTTATGTTTTAAATTTCAAAATTTGTTAAAATGGGTCCCAAAAATCGGCCGAAGGCCGATAAAAGGATTATTTTCTGTTTTATTAATTCAATTGTTTTTGAAATGGGCCCAAGATCGGCCGAAGGCGATAAAAGAGGAATTTTTGGCTTTTTATTAAATTTGTTTAAAATGACCTCTAATCGGCCGAAGGCCGAATAAAGGGGGATTTTGCTGTTTTTTATTCAAATTGTTTAAAATGAGCTCACAATCGCCGAGCCGATAAAAGGGGAATTTTGTGTTTTATTAATTTTAATTTGTTAAATAGGCCCAAATCGGCTGAAGGCCGATAAAAAGATATTTCTCGTTTTATATTCAAAATTTGTTTAAATTTGGCCCAAATCGGCCGGGCATAACAGAATTTTTTGCTTTATTATTCACATTTGTTAAAAAATGACCCTAAATCGGCGAAGGCCGTAAAAGGGGATTTTGTTGTTTTTTTTATTCAATTTGTTAAAAATGAGCTCAAATCGGCCGAAGGCCGATAAAAGGGTTTGTGTTTTATATTTAATTTGTTAAATCGGCTGAAGGCCGATAAAAGATTATTTTTCTGTTTTATATTCAAATTTCTTTCAAAAAATGAGCCAAAAATTCGGGCCGGTACTTAAAACTTTGATAATTCCCTCTCTCAATTTTTTAAATTTGAAATTTCTAAATCTTAAAATTTGACAAGTTTCTAATTTTTTTGAAAATTGATTTATTGTCAATTTCATGATAATTGTCAAATTTTTGAGGAAAATTTTGTAAAATTTGTTGAAAAAAATTGGGCAAATACAAACAAAAATCTTTAAAATTTAATAATAAAGAAATTTATTTTTTTGCGAAAATATTAAATTCGAAGTAAGTTTTAGAATTTAGAAATTTTTTTTTTCAAACATGGCTTTTGAAAAAATTTAAATTTTTCATTAAATTTTGAAAAAATTAAGCAATTTAAGAAAATTCTCAAATTTAAACACGGTTCAATTTTGGAAAAAAATTTATGAAATTTTTTTCCAAATTAAATAAAAAACAAAAAATCCCCTTTTATTCGGCCTTCGCCGATTTGGGCGTATTTTTAACAAATTGAATTAAAAAACTTAGAAACCCCCTTTATCAACGCGCCTTCAGCAGATTTGGGGCTCATTTTTCAACAAAATTAAATAATGAAACATTAAAATCCCCTTTTTCGGCTCTGGCCGATTGTGGGGGCTCATTGTTCCCAAAATTTATTATAAGCTATAATAGGATATATATATGATATTTGTACAGAATTTTCTGTCAAGTTTTTTTACTATATAATTTTTTTTGGTCTTGAGATTTTCTCCAAGAAGAAAACCTTAGAAGCAAATTCCAAAAAGTTTGCGCCGAGATTTTAATGCCAGGTTTTGTTTCATTAAAGCTCTTGGTTAAATTTTTTTGATTTGGCTTCAGGAATCACGAAAAACAGTATTTTGACCTTGTTTAACTAGTACAAAATACAGTTTTTTGGTATTCTGAAGCAAATCGAAGAATTTTCCAAAAAAACTCTTATTGGCTCTGCTCCACGTTCTGTCCGGTTAGTTTTAAAATTATTGAATCATTGTTGAACCTTAAAAACTCAGGTAGGAGATACATTTGTGGAAATAATATTCCGTCAATTTTGTAAGTACGTTTTCTTGATTGGACGAGCCATCCGTCACTGTAAAGGTTTGGTCTGACAATTTGTACTTTTGCAACCATTGGCTATGAAATACCTTAAAATTGCGACGACCACCCCCTTAAGGGGGTTGTCCATGCTGAAAGGCTTTTCGAGGCTCATTAACTTTTATTCCTTTTATTAACAATCTTATAAAAATCTTTAGAAGTAGTAATCGTAATCTCTGGACACATTTTATTTCTGACTTTTTTTATAGCATGTTCGGACCAGGCGGTAAATTGAGTTAACCGCGAGCAATTTTATTTTGAAGGTCCTATTTCTTTTCGCTATTTCACCAACTACGTCATTTCGGAATTAAACAAGCTAAGGGGTATGAGCAAAGATGTTGCAAGTTACTTTTTCAAATTTGGGCTGGTATATCGACAAAAAAGTGCGCGAAATCGAACATTTTGAATGAAAGTGAGAATTAGACAATTTAAGATGCCCAAAAGATTCCTTGGCGTACGGTTTGCTGGAAACGATATTAGCAACTTGTTCTGATTTTGACACAGGAATTCTAGAAAAAACCCAAACTTTTTCATCGGAAAATTATTTTTGATCTTTTATCACGCTTTTCTGTTCAAAATCAGACCATAGTTGCTAATATCGTTTTCAGCAAACCGTTACCCAACGTAATCTTTTTGGTGGTATTTAAATTGTTCTAATTTTCACTTTCATATTCAAATTTTCGATTTCGCGCCACTTTTTTCGTCGATTTACCAGGGTCAAATTCGGAAAAAGTACTTCGCATATTTGCTCCACCACCCCTTAGGCTGTTACTCCGAATAATGACGTTGTTTGAAATTAGGCGTGAAAGAAAATAGGACTTTCAAAATAAAAATTGCTCGCGGTTACTCAATTTACGGCTGATGAACATGCTATTAAAAAAAGTCAGAGTTAAAATGTGTTCCAGAGATTACGAACTCTTTCCTGAGATTTTTATAAGATTGTTTGAAGAATAAAAAGTTATGAGCTTCGAAAAAAAAGCCTTTTCAGCATGGATTACCCCCTTAAGATTAATCACCAAATAAGCATTTTCATATTTTCATAAGCCCTTATTTTATTTATCACCGAGGAGATGACAAACATAATCCCACACCCTTTTAATAGCAGAATCCACAAAATATTTCAACAGCTCCGACAATAACCCAAATTCTAAATTATTTTTTTAGACAAGATAAGAAATTTCCGTTTCGCCATTAATTCCATAAACAAGGGCGGGGCAATATCGCTTGAAGTTTCGGCAAAAAATTCACTGGCGATATGGTGATAAAATATTTTTTTTGTGTTAAAATTACCAAACGCGGAGGCGCTATATTTATAAATTTGGTTTTCATTTTATAGAAGATTTCAAATAAAAAAGTAAATTTTCGGGAAATTTAATCTTGAAATTGACGTCGATTCATGCCCCACTAAGTAATTTGTTAAAGAAATTCGTCGGATATTAGCTCTGTTAGTATTTCGCTTAAAATCGTGTCGTTGCGTAGGTTTTGTTCGCATATATCCATTTATTGTGCCCGGGGTAACACTAAAACTTACTTTCCTTATTCTTTTAACTGGCAAATAATTTTTTTAGCGTTACCGCGGCATCATATATGGATATATATGTTGTAGAAATTTACAATGTAAATCTAACTTTTTAGTAATTTTTGAATTTTTTCTGAGTTTTTTCTACAACTGGAAAAAAAAAATTTGCTGGAAAAAGTTTTTTGCAACGTTTCAAAACAATTTAAAAAAATGAAATAAAAAATTTGAAAATTTTTTCGAATTTTTTTCGAAAATTTTTTTTTTGAAATTTTTTTTTATTTATTTTTAAATTGTCTCAAAAGTCTGCCAAAAAAAATTTTCAGCAAATTTTTTTCCAGTTGTAGAAAATACTCGAAAAAATTTCAAAATTACTTAAAAAGTGTAATATGACACCATCTATCTCGAGACGTATGTACCCAAAAAATGGTTACTAACTATGTTCAACGAGGCGTTAATTTGATAATAAAATAATTTTTGTCGATCAAAACGGGCAATCCCTTTTTTCTGCACTTTTACGTTTTTTTCTCCGAAAAATTCGAAGTTTGACCCAAAAAATCATAATTTTGAATTTTTTTTATTTTTTTTCCCAAAAAGTGGTGTTTAAGTTTCCATTCATAAGTGACGTTGACTAAAAAACTACCGATTTGGACAATATGTTGTTATATTAATTAAATACTGAAAAACCGAAAAATCGCTATATTTTTTGATCACTGTGCTACCAAAAAAAATTTCATAATTTTTTTTTCCATTTAGCAATTATACTTATTCACCCCCAGAAGTTTCGGAACAATCCACCCATTATTATTCTATAAGTCGGAATTATGGTGGAAACGCTAGGATTATTCCATTTTCATCGATAATTTTATTGGTCGGACTTTTTCCCCCAATCTTTTGCTACAAAAATTGCGTGGCTTTTAAACTTTCTCTTTTAAAGAATAAAAATGTATTAAAATTGAAAGGCTGGGTGTGTTGATTATCACAAACTTTGTCAGAAAAACACTGTTTATAATTCTGGTTGTAGTCAATGCAAAATAAAATTTCGAACATTTGAATATATTCTAAAATTTGCATTGTGAATAATAAATATTTTTCCGCCTACCATTTCTCTATAGTTATATTATAGCTTTTTAAAAAAAGTTCACCAAAAAAAATTATCGATGAAATGGTATACCCCAAAATAATGATGAAATCCTTATTCTTTCGTGGCAGACAGTTGTTGTCAAGGTGGCCGATGACAACTTTGACGATCACTTTTTTAAAGCGGTGAAAAAAAACAAAAAAATTTTTACGATTAATAACAGGTTTAGTTAGAGATCAAATAAAAAATTAACAAATATATCGCTTAACTTCAAACATCAAAACTCAAGTTTTTGAAAAATATTCACGTTGGCGGGCCGCGCCGCCATCAAAGTATGTCTCCCTAATTTATCAAGGGGCACTTGGTGAGGCGGGTTTCTGTTTGATCATGAAATTTTTAATATTCATGAAAATGTTCAAATGTCAGCGGGCTAATTGTTTATTCTAAAACTTTGTTTGGAACGGTTTATCGGCAATGCCTTACTGATATAAAACGTTATCGCAAACATTAAGAGGTTTAAACACGGTTCCAGTACAAGCCCCGGATATTAATCTGATATCACAGATGAATTATCCTTTTGATTACAAAGGTTTTTGCACGAAAGTGAATATCTAGAAAAGTTCTTAGCTTTTGCCTATAACGTACCAACCCTGATTCAGAATCAAGTTCTAGACATCGCTGTCATTCTTTTGAAGTTGTTTAATGAAGGAAAACAAATAATCTTAAGTTAATTTGACTTCTAGCGGCAACAAGAAATAAAAAAACTTTGATTTGACTATTTCACATTTCAGAGAGAAATTTGTATTTAAGCATACCAATCCTTTATTTACCGACTACAAGAAATTGCAATCAAGTATCAATCAAAATATAATTTCGTGTCACATGTAGATTTGGGCAAATTTACACTTTTATTGTCTCGAAATTTAAAGACCAAAAATATTGCGAACATATGATATGCTGCCGTTGATCATTTGATTTTGAAAAATTCATGTGTTATAATGGCGTTTTATACAAATTTGACTATGAAAAAGAAAAAAAGGTTTGAATTGAAAGATGGACCTTCTTGGGTCACTTTTGTGTCATTACACCTGGATCTTGACTGAAGCTGAATTAAATTATAGATAGTTAGAAATGCAAATTTATTGAAGGAAGCCGAACTACAGGTCATACGTCACCGAAAGCCTGTACAAATATTTTAT
Organism: Oikopleura vanhoeffeni; assembly: GCA_004367855.1. Taxonomy (NCBI): domain Eukaryota; kingdom Metazoa; phylum Chordata; class Appendicularia; order Copelata; family Oikopleuridae; genus Oikopleura; species Oikopleura vanhoeffeni. The sequence goes on along the minus strand of SCLH01000857.1, from coordinate 27,857 downwards.
GAGCAAAAAACAAACTCTTCCGAATGCCTGTTTTGACTTAAAAAAAATTTATATATACAACGTATTTAAAATCCAATGATCACTAATTTCGAATATTATTATATTTAGGACAATTTTCAACAGCGACTGTGACCACTGTCTTTTGCTTCATCGCAGAAAATTTATTTGGATGTACAAGTTTTTACTTGGAACATTTAAGTATTATTGCCGAATCTAATAGATTGCTTAGGTTACATCACCGAGATATTATACAGAAGAGAAATATGTTGATGGGCGCGTATCGCGAAATTCAATGCGCTATGCAAGTACACAATGCCAGAAGAATGACCTGCGATTCCTTTATTTACCAGAACGAAAAAACTGTGTTTTAAATTTAACTGTTCTGTTATGAAAAATTAAACAATAATCAAAAATGAAGGTTCCAGACTTTCAGTTGAAAATATAAAAGATTTCGAAAATGTAATATGACCCCATTTTTTTTGTCATATAAACTTTGTTAAAACTGTTGGCATAAATTACAAGAATTTTTTCATCATTTTTCCCTCATAAAAATAATTTTCGCTGATTTTTGTTTGTTTTGCTTTCCACCTCTACTTGCAACCAGTTTCTATAAAATTTCATGAAAAGCGGAGGAAATGGTTTTTTCACTTCTAATCATGTTTTTAATTTGTTTTGCTGAAACTTACAGGTCATAACGAGTCATGGCAAATTTTTGCAGCTGAAATCAGCAAATTTCTTACCTTATTTTCAATAACAATCATAAAACAGTCCAATGGTGTAATATGACCCCAAAATTTTTGTCCTAGGCAACCTTGTTTTGATAAACTGTGTGTCATGAAAATATAAGGACTCTGCCATTAATTTTTGGTCCTACTAAAGATAATTTCTCGATTTTAAAGATGTTTTGCTCTCTTAGCCTATCAAGACCGATTGAACTTTAAAACTCAGAATTTCAGTTAAGATCTTTTTTAAATTTTCAAAAACATATTTTAGATTTTTTATTTATAATACCCGGGGTTAAAGGCCGAAGCCGTGCAAATTTTGCAGTGAATCCAGCAAATTCTAAGTTTATTTTTCAAATAAAAATCAATTAAACGGTCCTAATGTGTATATGACTCCAAATTTTTGTCCGAGGCACCTTGTCCGATAAACTGTCCTGTCATGAAAATACCAAGACTTCTGCCATGCATTTTTGTCTTTATAAGCTAATTGTCGTCGATTTTTGATTGTGTGCTCTTTACCGCTATGGACCGAATTTTGAAAAAAAAATTAAAAAGAACCACCCCGCACTGTTTCAAGATTTCAAATATGTTCTTTGTTTTTTTATTTATAATACCACGGCCAGAACGAAGCCCGATAGATTTCGCAGCTGAAAAATCAGCAAATTATCATTTCATATTTTCTTAAAAAAAATATAAAACAGTCATATACGATAAAACTCCAATTTTTTGTTCATAGAACCTTGTTCAACAAACTCAAAATGTCTGCCTGTAAACTTATAAGACTTTAGCATTATTTTTAGTCTTTATAAAAATAATTTCGTTCGATTTTTTGAAATGTTGTCTCTTACGCTACTGAGACCGAATTCAACAAGGGAAAAATAAGAACACGCGAAAATGTTTTTAAGATTCCAAATATGATTCATTTGTATTTTATATTTATAATACCACGGGCAGAACGCAGACGATAGAATTTTGCAGTTCGGCTATGAGGCGAATTAAACAAGTACTAGACACGTGACCGACCTCAAATTCCGGCTCGCTGATTCATTTTTTATGCTTAACAAACGTACCAATTTTTTTTTTCCAAAATTCGAAAATCCTCAAAGTGTGTTCCCCTATCTTTGAAATTCAACCATTGTAACCACACACCACCGAGAACCCGCATCATTTGTTGGTGGTGCCAAATCACACAACAAGATTTGTGTGCTCAATTTAACCAAGAATAGTTTTAACAGATTTTCCTTCAAACATTGAACTATATTTCCCTGTTTATTTCAATCTAACGTTAACGTTTTCCCGTTGTATTAAGTTCTAAAATAAATGCAATTTCTTTAAACCAAAAAAAGGACTCTTAAAACATACAATGATTTAAAATTGATATATTTGGCAGCAATATATACGCCTCTTTCTGTACCTTGATTTTTACAATTTTAAGTTTATAAAATAACAAGCAGGAATCTCGAGTTTCAAAAATCAGAAAAATTTAAGTTGTTTTGTATTTTCAAAGCATAGTTATCTAACGTTTCAATTTTGATCATTATCAAAGATATGTTTTTTTAGCGATGATAAGTTTAGCAGTTTTGAGCAGCAAAGATATACAAATGATGATGTAACAATAAACTTGGAAATTTTTATTGTTTACATTTCATCATTTGTTATTGGTGGTTCCTACATTTTCTGCAGTTATTATGTCATAAAAAATGGGCAGGAGTTTTTTTTAACAAAAAAATTTTATAACAAAAAAGTTTTTAACAAAACATTTTCTAACCAAAAACACAGTTTATTAACAAAAAAATCTTTAGTAACAAAAAAACTTTTTTAACAAAAAAAAAAATATTTTTTTAACAAAACAAAACTTTTTTAAACAAAAAACATTTTGATAACAAAAATCAATTTTAACAAAATTATATATTTTTACAACATAAAATTTTTGCATTCTTTTAACCCTTGGAAGCTCAGCACCACTCTACGTGGTGTGAAAAAATTTGAATCCGCTTAAAATCGGATGAAGAAAGTCCTGAGAAATTTTTTGATCAAACCCAACATAGGTTGCCACGAGGAATTCAAAAATGGCAGTTAAAATTTCTAGAACGTCTCATTCAAAATTATTTTATCTTACTTTATTTTGACAATTTCTCTCAAAAAAACTCTAAAATGTGTGTCTGCTCAAACAGTTTAACGATAATAAAATCTGAAGAACTGAGTTTTAGGAAAGTCTTTTGAGTATCTTCCAGAAAATAAAAATTAAAATTCACCTCGGAACTATTTTTAATTTTTTCTGAGTAACTTTTCTATTTTTGAAGAAAAATTTCAAAAAAAATATGCTTCGATATTTTTGAAAGTATGGTTCAAATGAAAGCTACGAAACACTGATCAGAAGTGCTTCGCCGAGATATATTTTTGAAGTCTTAGCCGGTTAAATTATAACAAACGTTGTTTAAATTTATTTTGAAATAAATATTTTCTATTTATTTTTGAAATAATTGAAATAGTAATACAAATCTTCAGTTCCTTTTGTGTAAAAAAGGCGTTTTTGTTCATTGAATGATCAATCGGCAAAAACTATCTTTTATAACCGACATTTAACGCCCTCTAGCTGCTGAAAACAGATCTAAAACGAAAATTTGGCTGAAAAAAACAACGGATGCTTGATTATTTCTCATGGCCACGCTAAGCGATTACTGGTCCGATTGGCGATACTTCCTTTGAATTCCAGCTTTGTGCAAGAGCTCGGAATTTTTATTTAACTTATGGATACATTTTTCATTCTCAAAAAATGATTTTTTACAGCCCAAACTGTTTTGTAGTTTTATCAATCGCGCTGAAATTCGTCTTTTGATGAGAAACAATAGTTAGGATTAAAAATCTAAAAAATTTGTGGAAAGCCAAGGTCAAATTAGTGAGAATAGAGGAGAATGATTATGGTTAATTCTTGATGTTTTCGATGGCGCGTGAATGATTAAACCCAAATTTTGCTTGCTCAGTGACATTTTTTTTTTAATTACAAATCTGATGACAGTATTTTTTTAATTTGAGTCTTTGTTCTCAAATGAGACAGTTTGGTTCATTTTCCAAACATATTTTTTGACAAACTGCAATTTTTTCGCGTTTTTTACCAATCGCGCAGGCTAATCGTCTATGAGAAAAACGGGAAGATGATTCAAATCGAAAAAATTGTGCAGCCAAGTCCCTTAATGGTGCGAATAGAAAAAGAAAATGTTTTTGAAAAATCATTCCTGTTTTCAATGAGAAGTAAGTGATCAAGGCCTAATCTTTGCCTGCTCAGTTTCGGCCGATTTTGAATAAAAATTTCAATATAATTGATTACCTTGCTTAAGTTGGACTATCTTTACAAAATTAAGATAATCCGGCTTTTTATAAAATGTAGTTTATCCGTAATGAGGGCTCAAAGTCGCCCAATTAAGTGGGTGCAGGAGCCTCTGCAAAATAAATCAATTTTTGGAAGCTTCCAAGGGTTAACGTTTTGCGTTTATTTTTTGTTACAGTTTAATAAGAAATGATGAGGAAAGACGCTCAAACATGGAAAGTCGCAGAAAATAAGATCAAAAAAATTTGGGCTAAAATATTTATCAAGCAGAATTTCGTTAGCGAGCATAAACGATTATTGTGGACACTCAGTGCCATGGGCAAAACTTTGTCGGAAAAACTTTGGCGTATTGTTAAATCAATATGATCGGTTTGTTCCAACAAACCAGTCTTGCATCTTTTCACCGCGTTCACTTCTCTATCCTTTAAAACATTACGAAAATATTTTGTTCTTCAACCGAAAATTATGGTGTAAACTTTTGGGCATGAACAAAACTTTTTGATGTAAAAAACCAGGTGTTAGGTGCAAAAAGATAGGGTCTGCGAAGCCCTACTATTTCTTCACCCAACCTATGTTTTTTTCTGACAAACAGTTGTTGCTCGGTTCTGAACCCGTGTACACTGGACACTATTAGACGGGCCTGTGAGTTTTCACAATTACCAATGATCTCGGATTGTATTAGCAATAAGCTTATGCTGCTCAGTGAAGTTGTGCGCTCTCACGCATATTGAATTATTTCAATAATTAAAATTTGCAGCTAGATCCTAAAACAATTGAGCTTGATAGCCAAATTTGATTTGCAAAACTTTAATGAAAATATAGAAGCTTGATTGTACTTGACTTGAGGGACCGCCCGACGTATTTTTTGTGTCGTGAAAATGAAAATAAGACAAATATGTGGCTAAAATTTCAGGCTTGGCCTGATATATTCGCGTGACCAAATCCTCAGTTGCTCTCCACATTTCTGATTTTATGGCTATATACATATTATATTTCACGTTCGAACAGCCTAGCACCGAGTTCTCGAATTGAATTCCTCAATAACCCTTTTATTCCTCACCCAAGCTCTATTTTTCGTCTAACAGCAGGTTTTTCACGGTTTTGTACCAGTGCTAAACTGGGGACGAGTTAGGCTTGTACGAAGTTATTTGCAATTATTATTTCGAAGCATTTAAGATTACATGTATGCATCTTTTGTGAACATTGGCGTCGATCACCAAATGCTGATTATATTTCAAAAATTAATTGCAAAAAATTAACAATGTTTTTTGACCCTCTGAAATTTCCATGTTTTTTGTGCTAAAAATTTTTTTGTTAAAATATGTTTTTTATTGTTAAAAAATATTTTTTGTTAAAAAAAGGTTTTTTTGTCAAAAAATATTTTTTTTGATAAAAAATGTTTTTTTGGTTAATTTTTTTTCTTTTTGTTAAAAATTATTGTTTTTTGTTGAAAAATTTTTCTTGCTAAAAAATGTGTTTTTGTTAGAAAATGTTTTGTCGATAAATGTTTTTTGTTAAAAAATGTTTTCCCATAAAAATGCACCAAATCAATCATTTATGTTTGAAGAGCACAAAACAACCCAAATAAGAACAAAAAAAAATTTCGAAATTTTTGAGTTTTTTTGATTTTTTTCTAAGTATTTTTCCAAAATTAAGTAAAAAATAACGTTTTTTTCAGTTTGACCACTAAAACTTTAAAATTTCGACTTGACGTAAGCCAATTTTTTTCAGTGTTTCCCCAGCTTCCTCTTGAGCATACTTTCGAAAAAATCGAAGCACATTTTTGTTTGGAAATTTATTCACGTGACCTTGAAAAATTCATATTTTCAGTGTGGGGTCGCAATTAAAATAATCCCCCAAAAGTTTTTATTTGTTTTGAGCTACCTTTTGCAAATATTTGAGTGAATTTTTAAATTAAACCTAGGAGGAGATAGATTTTTCGATTATCAGTCTAAAAAACGGTGGTTTATTGCATATTCTAAAGAAAACATAGCACTTATCGACAAAAACGCTTGCACAGAAGTTTTGAATACTATTTATGAAGGTTATGTTAAAATTTAGGTTTATTTCAAAATAAAACCTGAGAGAAGATAGATTTTTCGTTTTGGCTTAGGTCTTCCTGTCTCGCTTATGTGTCTGAAAGTGTATGCATGAAAAAAAGTTTTGACATATGTTTAACGCAAGATGAAGGCTAGTTTTTTAAACTGGCTAATCTGAATAATATCCTTGAATCTCTGTTTGGCTAATGTTTCATCAGGAATGTGTCAAATTAGGAACAACCATACCCTTAAGATTCTAATAAAAGCTAAATATTCATTTATTAAAGCTTAATTTTCAATTTTGAGTTTTTCTTCATTTATTTGGCAAACTAAAGCTAAATATGAACGTTTGCAAGAATGAACAATATTTTGCTCTGAAAGAATGTGCCAATCTGCTGGACTTATGCTCCCCCTTTAAGTCAAGTCATGACTGTTCAAATATAATCAATTCTTATTAGAAAAATTTTAAAAACGACTTTNTCGCCATAAATCGAGTCTACGAGTTAAGTTCAAATAATCTTAATAGTTTCAGAATACTTATAACCAGGTTTCGGCAAACACTGGCTTGACTTGGCTTTGATTAATTATGTTGTTTGCGTCATTTTCAAGATTTAATTTTCTAAGTTTACTCTTTTCAACTTTTATTTTAATTCGTTTTGTAGCGTTCTTAATTCTACGCATCATGGTGAAACACTACTTTTTAATAAATTGTGAAAACTCTTATAAAATTAAAAAAAGTCGAAATATGACATCATTTCCTACGCCTACGCGTTTATTCATTATTGAGCAAACATTTTATTTTTGTTCTCATATCGCCGAATTTGAAAGTAATAAACGAAAATTTATGTTCTTAATAATTGAGCTAATACTGATTAATTTTAACCACATGTGATTGTTCAGGGTTCGAAAATATCTGTCCTTTCCTCAAAAGCTATGGCAAGACAGATATTGCTGAACCCTGCTCACAATCACATGTGGTTGAAATTAATCAGTATTAGCTTAATTATTAAGATTTTCGAACTTTTGACCAATTTTAAAACATAAATAAGCTATACAGAAGGAAATTCTAGCTAATTTTTCTTAAAAAATGGAAATGTTTGTGGGAACAAAGAAAATCTACACAAATGCTGGGTGCGGTGCAAAGAAAACATGAGCACCAGTATTAACTGCGCATTCTGCAGATCTAGGATTCTTCGTTTATGAAAAAATATTTCATATGCTACGTTTTGGCTTATATTTACTGCTCTTTATCTCCATTATTTGATTTGTAGACAAAAATCTGTCTTCGTGCGTCTAAGCGAACGTTTTTTTGTGCGTCTAAGCGGGCGTTTTGAAAAATTTGGCAGGCAAGTTTGGCAATAATCTTATTTTATTTTAATAATTACTTTTAAAAGAGGGTTGATCTTCCCAAATAGGAGATGATCAGTTAAAAACTTCGATATATATAAGTCTCACTGTTTTTACCTCATTATTCCATATCAAGCCTCACAGCGGATCATCTCTTTTGAATGCAATAAGAAATCACCTCATTTTTGTCCTTTTTTTAAATATTTTTCAAAAATGTTTTTTTTAAATGTCAAGCCAGCAAAAAGTCAAGTCAAGCCAGTTACATGTTGCTGGCTTGCCGAGGCCTGCTAATAACTCCTAATTTCAAGTATTCAGAATACTTAAGTTCAAATATAATTCCGTGAGTCTTATAAACATGTCGCGGCTCTTAGCAGGGCCCGCCGAGAGACTACTTTATTTGAATGACGTTGAACAGAGTGGCAGTCGGTAAAAAATAATTAAAGTTTATTATAGATCAGAGAGAATACTTTATTTTCTCTGATTTATAATAAATTTCAAGTATTTTCTACCGACTGCCACTCTGTTCAACGTCATTCAAAATTAAGTAGTCTCTCGGCGGGCCCTGCTAAGAGCCCCGACATATATAAGACTCATGGAATTATATTTGAACTAAAGAGCTCTGACGTGTAAAATTCTGCTATTTTTCCTAAAAAATTGGTTTTTAATTGAGTTTTCGCTAACTTCCCCATTTTTTTAGTATCAAAATCCTTTAGCTCAATGTCATGAATCAATAAAAGTATCATGAACAAAAACTATTACGCAAGAAGACAATTTAAAAGCGCACCTGCCTAGACAACATTTAGTGTCACCAGGAGATATCGATAAACCAGGTATATTTTATAAATTATTTGAAATTATATCATACGCATTTAGCTTCTTATTTGAATATCAAACGTCCTGTAAGCCTATCTCAAACTGATAACGAGCATCATGAGATAGCAATTATTGTCAAATTAAAATTATTTATTACGATAATTATTTGCAGACTAGAGCGTTTTCTCGATCAACTAAATTACAGTTAAGTGGGTGTTCATGTCTGATTTATATGGGAACTTAAATGCAATCAGATTGCACCAAATTGCTTGTCTACAAAATTAATTTCCGATAAAATCTTCAAAAAACATTTACGAAATTATCGTGTTTTTCGATTTTTTCTAAGTTTTTTTCAGAATTAAGTCAAAAAATATTGTTTGTTAAGATTTGACCACTCACATCTTATTTATTTTATTGTACTTCAAATCTTTTTAATAAAGTTCTAAAATTATCGAAAAAACTTTATTTTTACATGTATAAAGAATAAATTGGAATTTTTCGTCCACTTTAATGATTTAAAAAAATTTTAACAACGAATAATGTCTAAAAATTATTTATTTTACCTGAATTTTCCTTAAAAAATGACTTGCAAGTTGCAACGCTCTAGGAAAATAAACACCATTTTTACAATTTAGGAATATTTTAACTCGATATCATTAAATGGCAAATTAATATGACAATTAAGTACCGCTTTATCTATACGATTAGACGTTAAATGTATTTGGAATAACAATTTGGTATTACCATAATTTACATAAAAACTAGGCTGGTACAGCTAATTTTTGATTACCATGACATATTTAAACGACCAGATATCTGGGTCAATTAAGTGATGGTGATCATTTAACCCTTGGAATCACAGAGCCGATATATCGGCTCAAGC
>SCLH01000857.1:0-18113 GCA_004367855.1 Oikopleura vanhoeffeni | reverse complement strand
AACGGACCTCAGAGTACAAATTCTAACTATTTGAAAAATGCGAAATCTGAGCATTTGATTGGTTGATCCTTTCCTAATCTGACCAATGAAATCGGCCTATTCTTTAATCAACGGTTTTGATTGGGTGCTAATATCTTGCGTTGTTTGTATCATTCAAATAGTTAGGATTTGTACTCTGAGGTCCGTTGATCCATATAGATCTAATCGGATTAAAGTGTGACGTAAGGCAGATACTTTCGCGTTTGTACCCATAAAAACAAAATTTGTGAAGACTACGATGGGCACGTATCACGTGATATGCTACACCTTGGTTTACACCAACTGCTACACCAACTATATTTTCTAGAATTAAAAATCAAAATTTTAGAATTTGAATTGATTGATGCAAAAATATAACTTTCCAACTAAAGTAGAGCAAAAGTAGAGCCGATGTATCGGCTCTGGTGCCTTGGCGGGACTTTTTTTCTGTGATTCCAGGGGTTAAGTCCTTCTAGAAACATTTCAAAACTCAATTTTTTCATTGGTTTTGCATGGAATGTGTGTGCGTTAAAGTTGGCTGTTTAAAAATTTAGTCACATAATTTCCGTCCAACGATTCACTCGTGATTTATGGCAAATGACTTTTTTAATAGATTATTGCCAATGAGAAGCACAGCTTATTAAGAAAACTTTAAAAATTGAGTTGATCTCTGATAAATTTTGTACAAAATTTTATTTCCATTCTTGCATAACTATTATATCTTATATGACGGAAGAGAGGACTATAATAAAAAAGGGACGCCGCGGGCTTTGAAAACTTGGAAGGGATTAAGTTGAGTGTTTTGCGAAAGATTTTGCTCAAGGCAGAAGTGGTCAAAAGGCAGCAGTGAGTTCCTGAGAAAAATAGGCTGGGCTTCTCAACTCCGAAAACTAAAAATCCCATTTTATAACTTCGAACATGTTTACTTGAAAACAGCAGGAGTGGTAACTTAAAANCTCATCTTTTAAAAAAATACTTAGAAAAAAATCGAAAAAATGTCGGAAAATTTTTCGAAAAAATTTTTTTGATGATTTCGGTAAAATCGAAGCACATTTTTTCCGGAATTTTTTCACGTGACTTTGAAAAATTCATATTTTGAGTTTGGGTCGAAAATTCTAAAAAACTGCTTCACAGAAGTTTTTAATTTTGTTTTGAGCTACCTTTTGCAAAAAATTTAAGTTGAATTTTTTGAAATTTAACCAAGGAGGAGATAGGATTTTTCCGCTATGAACAATGTTCAAAAAAACGGTGGGTCTATCGCATATTTAGAAAAAATATAGCACTTAATCGAGAAAAACGCTTCTAACAGAAGTATTGAATATTAATTATACGGGTTATGGTTTTAAAATTAGGTTTAGGTCTTCCTGTCTCGCTTTATGTGTCTTGGTAAGGTATGCATGCAAAAAAAGTTGTGACACATGTTTTAGCAAGATGAAGGCTAGTCTACAAACTGTGTTAATCTGAATAATATCCTTGAAGCCGTGTTTGGGCTAATATTTCATCGGAGAATATGTCAAATTAGGCGACCGGGATATCCTTAAATAATATCCTTATTATTTACTTCGTAGACCTTTAGACATGATCTGTACCGACCTCGACCTTATGGCAACGCGTCGCCATTACTTATAATCGAGCCAATAATTAACAAGTTTCCATTATTCAACTATACATTTTCAAAAGTAGCTTAAAATAATATTTCAGCCAATTTGCCTATACAATTTGAAAAACAAAAAAAAAATTAAACGAATTTAAAGGCATTTAATGAGGGGGATAAGAAAACGTCGTAAATGCGTTCGTAAACTGCGATTAAAATTGGTTGTTATGGCTACGCTCGCCATAAATCGAGTTCTACGAGGTTAAGTTCAAATATCTTAATAGTTCAGAATACTTGATAACCAGTTTCGGCAAAACACTTTGGCTTGACTTGGCTTGATTAATTTATGTTGTTTGCGTTTCATTTTCAAGATTAATTTTCTAAGTTTACTCTTTTCAACTTTTATTTTAATTCGTTTTGTAGCGTTCTTTAATTCGTACGCATTCTCATGGTTGCAAACACTACTTTTTAATAAATGTGAAAACTCGTTATAATTAAAAAAAGTCGAAATATTGGACATCATGTCCTACGCCTACGCGTTTATTCATTATTGAGCAACATTTTATTTTTTTCTTCATATCGCCGAATTTGAAAGTAATAAAAACGAAAATTTATGTTCTTAATAATGGAGCTAATACTGATTAATTTTAACCACATGCTGATTGTTTCAGGGTTCGAAAATATCTGTCCTTTCCTCAAAAAGCTATGGGCAAGGACAGATATCGCTGAACCCTGCTCACAATCACATGTTGCGTTTGAAATATATCAGTATTAGCTTAATTATTAAGATTTTTCGAACTTTTGACCAATTTTAAAACATAAATAAAACTATACAAGTAAAGGAAAATTTTCTAGCTAATTTTTCTTAAAAAATGGAAATGTTTGTGGAACAAGAAAAATCTACAACAAATCTGGGTGCGGGTGCAAAGAAAACATGAGCACCGTATTAACTGCCGCATTCTGCAGATCTAGGATTCTTCGTTTATGAAAAAATATGTCATATGCTACGTTTTGGCTTATATTTACTTGCTCTTTATCTCCATTATTTGATTTGAGGACAAAAATCTGTCTTTCGTGCGTCTAAGCGAACGTTTTTTTGTGCGTCTAAGCGGGCGTTTTGAAAAATTTTGGCAGGCAAGTTTGGCAATTAATCTTATTTTATTTTTATAATTTACCTTTTAAAAAGGAGGGTTGATCTTCCCAAATAGGGGGGAAAGGATGATCAGTTAAAAAAACTTCGATTATATATAAGTCTCACTGTTTTTACCTCATTATTCCATATTCAAGCCTCACAGCGGGATCATCTCTTTTTGATGCCAATAAGAAATTCACCTCATTTTTGCCTTTTTTTAAATATTTTTTAAAATGTTTTTTTTTTTTAAATGTCCAAGCCAGCAAAAAGTCAAGTCAGCCAGTTACATGTGCTGGCTTGCCGAGGCCTTGCTAATAACTTCCTAATTTCAAGTATCAGAATACTTTTAAGTTCAAATATTTATTTCCGTGGAGTCTTTAAAACATGTCGCGGCTCTTCAGCAGCGGCCCGCGAGAGACTTACTTTATTTTGAATGGACGTGAACAGAGTGGCAGTCGCGAAAAATAATTAAAGTTTATTATAGATCAGAGAGAATACTTTATTTTTCTCTGAATTATTAATAAATTTCAAGTATTTTCTACCGGACTGCCACTCTGTTCAACGTCATTCAAAATTAAGTAGTTCTCTCGAAGCGCCCTGCTAAGAGCCCCGACCTATATAAAACTCATGGAATTATATTTGAAAACTTAATAGAGCTCTTGACGTGTAAATCTGGCTATTTTCCTAAAAAATTGGTTTTAGTTTTTAATTGCAGTTTTTCGCTAACTTCCCCATTTTTTTAGTATCAAAATTCCTTTTAGCTCAATGTCATGAATCGATAAAAGTATCATGAACAAAAACTATTACGCAAGAGACAATTTAAAGCGCACCTGCCTAGACAACATTTAGTTGTTCACCAGAGATATCGATAAACCAGCGTATATTTTATAAATTATTTGAAATTATATTCATACGCATTTAGGCTTCTGTTATTTGATATCAAACGTCCTGTAAGCCTATCTCAAAACTTGGATAACGAGCATCATTGAGAATAGCAATTATTGTCCAAATTAAAAAATTTATTTATTACGATAATTATTTGCAGACTAGAGCGTTTCTCGATCAACCTAAATTACAGTTTAAGTGGTGTGTTCATGTCTGATTTAGTATGGGAAAACTTAAATGGCAATCAGATTGCACAAATTGCCTTGTCTACAAAATTAATTTCCGATAAAATCTTAAAAAAACATTTACGAAATTATCGTGTGTTTTCGTATTTTTCTAGTTTTTTTCAGAATTTAATGTCCAAAAAATATTGTTTGTTAAGATTACCACTCAACATCTTATTTATTTTATTGTACTTCAAATCTTGAATAAAGTTCTAAAAATAATTATCGAAAAAAACTTTATTTTTTACATGTATAAAGAATATAGATTGGATTTTTCGTCCACTTTAATGATTTAAAAAATTTTAACAACGAATAATGTCTTAAAAAATTATTTATTTACCTTGAATTTTCCTTAAAAATGACTTGCAAGTTGCAACGGCTCTTAGGAAATTAAACACCATTTTTACAATTTAGGAATTATTTTTAACTCGATATCATTAAAATGGCAAATTAATATGACAATTAAGTACCGCTTTATCTATACGATTAGACGTTAAATGTATTTGCGAATAACAAATTTGTATTTACCATAATTTACATAAAAAACTAGGGCTGCGCTGATCATTTAAACCCTGGAATCACAGAGCCGATATATCGGCTCAAAGCCTACCTAAAACCTTCTAAAATTGGCAAAATAAAATGTCACAGAAATGCTTCTTTCTAAATACATTATGAAGAATTTTGCGGTGATTCCATGAAAAAAATAATACTTAATTTTTTTTTGAATTATTTGGTTCGAATATTACGGAAAGTTGTTTTTTTTGAGATTTTTCGCCGAAGTTTACTTTCCGGAAAAAATATTTCGAAACTAGACATCAAATACAAAGTGTGAGATAATCCCAGTCTTTTAGGAAAGTTGTTTGGTGCATGCAAACATTACACATTAAAGTTAAATTTCGTAATCTTGCGCACAGGATATTTTTTTTGGAAGTGAAATTTCAAAAATTTTCGATTTAAGCTATCCATTGAAAAAAATTATTTATTATAAAATTAATGGTAATCCATTCAAAAAGTGTTTCCACCACTGTTACTTTGAATTACTATATTCAACTAAAAAATTAATAATTAAAAAAGTGTATTAATCTGCTTTATTTGAAAATAGCAATTTTTCAAAGAAATTTCGTGATTTTCTTCATCATTTTTTACTTTTTTCAAAATAACTTTCGATGATGATATATGATTCAACGGACCTCAGAGTAAAATTTCTAACTATTTGAAAAATGCGAAATCTGGGAGCATTTGATTGGTGATCCTCTTGCCTAATCTGACCAATGAAATCGGCCTATCTTTAATCAACGGTTGTGATTGGCGCTAATATTCTTGCGTTGTTTGTATCATTCAAATTAGTTAGGGAATTTGTACCTCTGCAGGTCCTTGCATCCATATAGATCTAATCGGACATTAAAGTGTGAACGTAAGGCAGATAACTTTCGCGTTTGTACCATAAAAACAAAATTTGTGAAGACTACGATGGGCACGTTATCACGTGATATGCTACCACTTGGTTTACACCAACTGCCTACACCAACTTATATTTTCTAGAATTAAAAATCAAAAAATTTTATAGAATTTTGAATTGATTGATGCAAAAATATGAACTTTCTCCAACTTAAGTAGAGCAAAGTAGAAGCCGATGTATCGGCTCTGTGCCTTGGCGGGGACTTTTTTTTTCTGTGATTCCAGGGGTTAAGTCCTTCTAGAAACATTTTCAAAACTCAATTTTTTCATTGGTTTTTGCATGAGAATGTGAATGTGCGTGAAGTTGCTGTTTTTTAAAAAATTTAGTCCAACATTAATTTCCGTCCAAACGATTCACTCGTGATTTATGGCCAAAGGGACTTTTTTAATAGATTATTGCCAATGAGAAGCCACAGCTTATTAAAGAAAACTTTTAAAAATGAGTTGATCTCTGATAAATTTTGTGGACAGAATTTTTATTTCCAATTCTTTGCATAACTATTATATCTTATATGACGCGAAGAGAGACTATATAAAAAAAGGGACGCCGCGGGCTTTGAAAACTTGGAAGGGATTAAGTTGAGTGTTTTTGCGGAAAGATTTTGCTCAAGGCAGAAGTTGCGGTCAAAAGGCAGCAGTGAGGTTCCTGAGAAAATAGGCTGGGCTCTCAAACTCCGAAAAACTAAAAAATCCATTTTAAACTTCGAACATGGTTATTGAAAACAGCAGGATGGTAACTTAAAAAAAGTACTGATCAAACAGACAATATCTATTTTAATTGCTTACTAATCAATGACTGAATCATTTAAATTGATATTAATTTCACACAATTGAAAAATATCAAAAAGAACCAGAACTGAAAATTAAGCAAGATATTAAAAATTTTCAGAAACAGTTCTAGGAATCTGCTCGTTGATGACAAATTTGGTGTACATAGGGAAATTTGACAAAAAATGTCATTTTAGCCGGTGAACTTGAGGCCATTTTTGAGCTTTGACGGACCAAAAAATACTAAAAATGAGAGCGAGTTTTGAGATCTTCAACATGGTTTCGAAAAATATTTGGCCAAAACGGTTTTTAAACGAAACTTTTTTATTTTTACCACAGTTTGCACAATACTTAGAATAACTGCGCAAGATAATACTTAGTATTTCCGATACTAAGACCAAAAACCGGGAGTTTCAGGCAAGTTTGGTTTGGGAAAATCGATCATTTTATTGCCGTCTATTGTTCAAGTAGTTTTTAAAATAGTATTTGTGTTTGTTCTGCAAATGGAAATTTTCTTTATAAACCACTTTGGAACTAAAAACGCGAAACCAAAAATATCGATTTTTCAAACCCTTGTTGTTAGGAACGCACTCTTTTAAAAAAAGCAAATTTGCGGTTATATGAAAAATATCGAAATTTCAAAAATTCGAACCAATTTCCATCGACTAACCGCGGTTAAAGACGTCTACCCAAGCTTGAAAAAAGGGGGAAATTTTCGGAATGTAAAAAATCTTCAGTATTTAGTTATTTTGAGGTTTTTATCGATTTTTTGCCCGAAGGGAGCGGGAAATTGCTTCGGATTAGACAAAGTTTATAAAGCCTTTTTTGAATCTTAATTGCTGTAGTTTTCGTTTAAAAACCTTATTGGTCAAATTGAATTTTTTTATTAATTTAAGATAGCTCAAAATTTCCGCTCTCATTTTTCAGTTATTTTGTCGTCAAAGCTCCCAAAAATGGCCTCAAAGTTCACCGGGCTAAAATGACATTTTGGTCAAATTTCTTATTGTACACCAAATTTGTCAATCACAACAGATTCTAAGAACTGTTTCTTAAATTTTATATTTTGACTTAATTTCTCAAGTTATAAGTTCTATATTATAAATAAGGTAATATTTTAATCGAAACGGCTGTGTTTTTCGTTTGAAACCGGTTTGGTTCAAATATTTTTTGCGACCATGTTGAAGAACTCATACTTTCCGCTTCTCATTTTTAGTAATTTTTGTCTGTCAAAGCCTCAAAAAATGGCCTTAAGGGTTCACCGCTAAAAATGTCATTTTTTGAAATCAAATTTTTATTTACACCAATTTGTCATCACAAGTCAAATTCTAGAACTGTGTTCTTAAATGTTTTATATTTTGCTTAATTCTCAGAAGTTTAAGTTCTTATAAATTTATTTAAATAAGGTAAAATTTAAAATCGAAACTGCTGTTAGTTTTCTTCCTTTGAAACCCGTTTTGGTCAAATATTTTTCGACCAGTGTTTTGAAAGAATCTCAAACTTCCGCTTCTCATTTTTTTTAGTGATTTTTGGTCCGTCAAAGCCTCAAAAAATGGGGCTCTAAGTTCACCGGGCTTAAAATGACATTTTTTGTTCAAATTCCTATGTACATTTCAAATCTTGTCATCACGAGCAGATTCC
Organism: Oikopleura vanhoeffeni; assembly: GCA_004367855.1. Lineage (NCBI taxonomy): Eukaryota > Metazoa > Chordata > Appendicularia > Copelata > Oikopleuridae > Oikopleura > Oikopleura vanhoeffeni. The sequence goes on along the minus strand of SCLH01000857.1, from coordinate 10,396 downwards.
TAGAACTGTTCTGAAACTTTTAATATCTTTGCTTATTTTCAAGTTCTTGTTCTTTTTGATAATTTTTCAAATTGTGTGAATTATTATTCACATTTATGATCAGTCAATTCAATTAGTAACAATTAAATAGATATTGTCTTGTTGATTCAGTACTGTTTTTTTTAAAGTTTACCAACTCTGCTGTTTCAAGTAAACATGTTCGAAGTTATAAAATGGGATTTTTAGTTTTCGGAGTTGAGAAGGTAGAAGCCCAGCCTATTTTTTCCTCAGGAAACTCACTGGCTGGCCTTTTGACCAGCTTCTGCCTTGAGGCAAAATCTTTCAACCTTAATTCCTTCATATCCATATCTAAAAGAAGATCCCTGCTATCGATTCCCTAGGCTCCACCAGTGGTCCACTTTCTTTGGAGGTTCCCCCCCCCCTCCACTTTCTCTTTCACGTTTGGACTTAATTTTTCGGAAGCTATTATTGGTCCAAAGTAAGTTGGATTGCATGTGTGCTCTCATTGTCAAAAACGGACGTCTAAACACGAAAGGAAAACTAGAGGCCTAGGATCTTCAATCTTCGATATCTTTATATAATATTATTTAAAAAACATAGTTTCTAACGTTTTCGATATTATTTTAAACATTTTCAAAGAATTGTGAATTTTTTTTAAACAAGTTTCAGTTTAACACAACTAACACCAGCGTTTCTAGAAATTTTGCAAAAGTTTTCAATTAAATTACAGACAAAAAAAAAATTTCCAAATAATTGCATTTTTTGATTGCGGATTCAAGGTATGAGGCAGATGTCAAAAAAGTTTTTAAATGCTTTGTGATCCACTGATTCATTCAGAGAGGGTTTTGTTTACTCGATAAAGTACGCTTCCGCTATTTTTCGATCCTTTTTGTATCTGAACCCTTTCTTATATAATATTATCAAATATAATTTATATTATTAAATATCATATAATTTATATATGATATTATATGATTGATATATTTATGGATTTGAAGCGTTTATCATCATCATCAATTGATACGATCATCACATTGAGAATCTCAACTTGAGATGGCTTTTTGTTTTTTAACTCCCAAGTTATAGCCTATACATTATAGACTATAATTTATGACGGGAGCGATACCAAGATAACAATTATTGTTAAACAATAGGAAGTTATTTTTCAATGTTATCGAGTGGACGCACAGTTTTAACGAAGCAAAAAGTAATTCTATTCCTTGTTGGAACAGAGTTTTCTGAAACACTTTTTTCTGACGGGTTATTACATTATTTTTAATGTTTTTTCGACAGTAGTACATTTTTGAAATGTATATATTGCGTTACAACAGACTTTTTTTGGAGTTAATTCAGTGCAACTTACAAAAGAGGATCGAGATAAGAAGAAGATAGCTTTAGGATAGGGACAGAGATTCAGAACACTGGATGTGATTTTCAAAAAATAATTTAGTCAATTTTTTTCCGGAAGATACAAACAAGTACTTTCAGAAACTATCTAAGCCTTAGATTCGTAAACAATTCAAAAACAGCAACCAGGAGTCCCGGACCATTAAAAACTGACATATTTCAAAGTTTTCGGGTTAAAAAATAACTAAAAAATCACGATAATAACTTTTGTCCATGATAGAGAACAATCAGTACTATCAAAATTATTCTCAGGTTTTGCTCTGTGAAATATTCAATTTTCTTTCTATACTGACCCTCAATCAAAACCTAGCAGGAATTAAGCTTAAAATCGTGAAAGTTTTTCGACGATATTGGCAAATTTGGCGATATCGGCCCCCTGTATATCGATTATGATGCCCGGGTAACATAAATATCTTATTTGCCTGTTAAAAGAATAGGGAATAAGATATTTATGTTACGCGGGCATCATAAATTATGGATATGATTATTGTATTTTGGAAATTAATATTTCTCTAATGTAATTCGATATTGATAATATTTTTAATACTATTTTTACTTATTTTCATAAAGAACTACATACTGTACATATGTAGATTTTAATAAGCATATAATAATATAATTTACTATATANAATGATTAAAATTTCTAGAATCCGATTAAGACATTTTCGATAATTTTAATGTCATGCATCGTTTTAGGCGGGTCATATTCACCAATAAAAAATGTTCATATCATGGTAGAATACTGGTTTTATGCGGGTTATTCTAGAATTTGCTAATGTATCATAAATTAATTTTAGAAAGGCCCCAAAAAATTACGACACCCACCTCCTTAACGGACAAAAATGCGAAAAGACCGAAAAAAATTTCAGCGAAAATTGGTCGAAAAAGAAATTGTCTGTCAAAAGCAAAATTTCGAAAAAAAAGCTCTAGATTATTGTTGATATTGCTTTTCCGGAACTTGACTCAAAAAATTAGACAAAATTGATGTAAATTGAAGGAGGAGTAAGCTCTTTAGTGTTCTTTTTGAGAGGCTTATTCAGAGTCAGTGCGTGAGTGTAGGTTGAATTGTATCATATCACAATTTGTGTTGAAATTATCTTCGAGACTTGTTCTTCACGTTTAGAATTTTTTTTTAATACCACCTCTACCAGTTCATCAAGAAACCATGTATAAAAACTTCATAAAACAGCTTAATCAGCGCCAACCACTCCCTTAAAATACCAATGATATTACCACTTAAAAAAATTATTGAAATTTTTAAAAGCTCTTAGACTATTGTCAAGTGACCTCTTCTCATCCTCAAGCTTTCCGAATATGTACGCATTTTTTCAGAAAATAATATTTTGCTAATCGATTTTTCTAGTTTTGACCCTTTCTATAAGATGGCTAATTATCTGTTGGTAAGCAAGGTTAAATTCTTCATTCCATTGTGGCCAACTGAGTTTCAGATCTTGAGCTATTCTCTCGCACTGATGTAAAAGCTGAAAAATATTTTCGATCAACATTTTGAGTTTCTCAAATTTGAAATAATATTATTCATTTTTTTCATCGGATAAATCCGTGAGATTTCTTAATTGTTTACTTTTGCAAATCACCTGAAACACCAAAAAATTACTGAACAGAAATTGCAGATAAATATTTGTACTTCTTGGTTTATTTTTTGATGACAGGGAAAACTAAAGGATTAATATTTTACGTAACTGACTTTATGCTTGCGCAGCTTGGTTTCCACATAGTTAGTATAACGTTGGAACAATTAGTTTAATTTCACTCACGATTAGGGGTCAGGAACCAAGGAATCACTTCTCTGGAACAAAACATACTTGTTTAGGAGATATTTATTATCCACTACCCGAAATAAGAGACACTTCAAAATTTCCAAAAGTACCATCCACTATTTTTTTCAAATCCAGAAAAGAGTATCGTATATATTTACAATATCCTTTTTAGAGTGGCCGAAGTCGGTCAGGACCGATTTTGAAGGTCTCTGAAACATCCAAATGACCCTCTGAGTCGAAAGATATGTTAATAAGGAAGAGAAAATCTGCTTAAAATTTTTTCGAAAAATGCCTAAAATGACCAAAAAACGGTTTTTAACGCATTTTTTTTTGTTAAATTGGCTTTTTCCATGAAAAAATTTTAGGACTTAAAGCCAGTTTTTCTATATAAGTTAGCTTAGAATGAATTTTCAATAATCCAGCAAAAAAATGATGCCTAGACCCCCGCCCGAAAAACTATGATTTTTTTAGTGATTCTAGAATGAGAAAAGAGGCTCCCCGATTTTTTGAAATTATTTTAGTCAATGATTGAGTATACTCAAAAGATGGGCAATCATCGACTTTGTGAAAACGGTATTAGCAACTATGGGCCTTAGACGTCCACATTTGGTGCTACAGGCGATTCTATGTTTTGGTGGTGTTCAAATATGTCCTCGTTTTGTTTCTTCGCTCTTGTTTAATTACTTTGGTGGCATATTGAGAGAAATAACCCTCGTTATAAGCTTTCATTATCTAATATAATTTATATCATTATACTCGAAAACGAATTTGGTCTTCTTTGAGACGCGTCTTGAGACTCGTCTAGACGTTTTTTCAAGAATGCGGTCAAAATATACGGTCACTCTGTAAATTAGCGTATTTTTCAATAGCGTCGGAATTTTGTTAGAAATTCAAACTTCCGTATTTATCTTAAAATGTGAATATTTTTCCCTATAAAACTCAAATGTAATCATAAAAAGCTCATATGTTTATTGATGTTATAACATGTTACATGCTTGCGGAACAACTTCTTTGCGTACATGAAAAATAATTATTCTACTATGTGAATCAATTTTTATGGCATCCTGATGATCGGGTGAATGACCTCGAAATCTTTGAAAGAAGTATTTTTTTTTCTCAAATTAACGTCATTCAGCCAATCACCAAGAAAATTTTCGTACAATTCAGTTTCCAAGGTCAATCTCCTAAAGATTGATTCACAAGATAAAATAATTATTTTTATTTCATAAAACACTTCAACCCTTGGAATCATAGAGCCGATATATTGGCTCAATCCTACCTAAAACCTTCTAAAAAAGGCAAACAAAATGTCACCGAATTGTTTCTTCCAAACACATTATAAAGAATTTTGCGGTGATTCCGAATAAAATACTCATTTATTTTTTGGATAGTTGGTTCGAATATTACGGGGAGTTGATTTTTTGAGTTTTTTCGCCGAATGATTACCATGAACGACTTTAGACCCGATGACCCTACTGTTATTACTGGCAACTTAGCACAAATCTCGCCTTAAAAAATAACATACTGCCCTGGGTCAATTCTACGACATAAAATATCCCGTGGAAACAATTTTGTTATAATAACGAATGATTTCCATCTAACAAAGGAGATGACGAAGCGGGGATAAAATGGGATGGGATGGAATTGGGGGATAAAAAGGTATAGATTGGGGGAGGCCACCCCTCAGAATCCATCTCATCCCCCGACCCCCATTTCTCAATCATCCTATCCTGTTTTACAACCCTGATATATATAGTATATATAATACTATATAGTAAATTTTATTTATTTATTCTTAGCACGTTTTGCCTTATGCATTCTTCAGGCTAAAGTTTATACGAAAAATAAGTTTCGAAGTCTGTTAAAAAATACAGGAATTAGAGTTTACAAAAGTCAAAAGTGTGGGCTAGAAAATACTAAATTTTTTTTTATATAGTTAAAATTAATATTATTATAATGCTTATTAAAATCTACATATGTACAGATATGTAGCTCTTTTATAAAAATAAGTAAAAATAGTAATTAAAATATTATCAATATCGAATTAAATTAGAGAAATATTAATTTTCCACAATACAAAAAAATTCATATCCATTTATTGATGCCGCGTAACATAAATATCTTATTCCTATTCTTTTAACAGGCAAATTAAGATATTTATGTTACCGAGGCAATCATACATCGATAATTACAAGGGCCGATATCGCAAATTTGCCCAATATCGTCGAAAAACTTTTCACGAATTTTAAGCTTAATGTCCTGCTAGGTTTCGATTGAAGGGTCAGTATAGAAAGAAAAATGAATATTTCACAGAGCCAAAACCTGAGAAATAATTTGGATAGTACTGATTTTCTCTATTATGGACAAAGTTATTATCGTGATTTATTTAGTCTATTTTTTAACCCGAAAAACTTTGAAATATGTCGCTTTGTAATGGTCCGGGACTTCCTGGTTGCTGTTTTTGAATTGCTTACGAAATCCTAAGGCTTAGTAGTTCTGAAAGTACTTTGTTTGTATCTTCGGAAAAAAATTGACTTAAATCTTTTTTTGAAAATCACACGTCCAGTGTTCTGAATCTCTGTCCCTATCCTAAGCTATCTTCTTCTTATCTCGATCCTCTTTGTAAGTTGCACTGCATCTAACTCCAAAAAAAGGTCTGTTGTAACGCAATATATACATTTCAAAAATGTTTACTTACTGCGTCGAAAAAAACATTAAACAAAATTGAATGTAATAACCCGTCAGTAAAAAAAGTGTTTCAAGAAAAACTCTGTTCCAAAACAAGGGAATAGAATTACTTTTTTTGCCTTCCGTGTAAAACTGTGCGTCCACTCGATAACATGAAAAATAACTTTCCTATTGTTTAACATAATTTTATCTTGGTTTATCGCTCCGTCATTAAATTATAGTCTATAATGAATATAGGCTTATAACTTGGGAGTTAAAAAACAAAAAAAAGCCCATCTTCCAAGTGAGATTCTCAATGGATGATTCGTATCAATTGATGATGATGATAAACGCTCTTCAAATCCATAAATATATCAATTCATATAATATATATATAAATTATATGATTATTTAATAATATAAATTATATTTGATATAATTATATAAGAAAGGGTCCAGCATTACAAAAAGGATCGAAAAATAGCGGAAAGCGTACTTTATCGAGTAAACAAAACCCTCTCTGAATGGAATCAGTGGGATCACAAAGCATTTAAAAACTTTTATTTGACATCTGCCTCATACCTTGAATCGCGCATCAAAAATGCAATTATTTGGAAATTTTTTTTTTGTCTGTAATTTATTGAAACTTTTTGCAAAAATTCTAGAAACGCTGGTGTTAGTTGTTTAAACTGAAACTTGTTTAAAAAAAATTCACATCTTTGAAAATGATTTAAAATAATTCGAAAAACGTTAGAAACTATGTTTTTAAATAATATTATATAAAGATATCGAAGATTGAGATCCCTAGGCCCTCTAGTTTTCTTTCCGTGGTTTAAACCCGTTTTGACAAATGAGAGCACAAGCAATCCAACTTACTTTGACCAATAATTAGCTTCCCGAAAAATTAAGTCCAAACGTGAAAGAGAAAGTGGAGGGGGGGGGGGGGAAGCCTCCAAAGAAAGTGGAGCCACTGTGGAGCCTAGGGAATCGATTAGGCAGGGATCTTCTTTTTAGATATGGATATGAAGGAATTAAGGTTGAAAAGATTTTGCCTCAAGGCAGAAGCTGGTCCAAAGGCCAGCAGTGAGTTTCCTGAGGAAAAATAGGCTTGGGCTTCTACCCTTCTCAACTCCGAAAACTAAAAATCCCCCATTTTTATAAACTTCGAACATGTTTACTTGAACAGGCAGAGTTGGGTAAACTTTAAAAAAAACAGTACTGAATCAACAAGACAATATCTATTTAATTGTTACTAATTTGAATTTGAACTGAATCATAAATGGAATATAATTCACACAATTTGAAAAATATCAAAAAGAACAGAACTTGAAAATTAAGGCCAAAGAATATTAAAAGTTTCAGAACAGTTCTAGGAATCTGCTCGTGATGAACAAGATTTGATGTACATAGGAATTTGAACCAAAAAATGTCATTTTAAGCCCGGTGAACTTAGAGCCCCATTTTTGAGGGCTTTGACGGACCAAAAAATACTAAAAAAAATTGAAGAAGCAGGAAGTTTGAAGATTCTTTCAAAACATGGTCGAAAAATATTGACCAAAAAACGGGTTTCAAAGGAAAAAAACATACAGCAGTTTCCGATTTAAAATTTTACCTTATTTTAAATTTTATAAGAACTATAAACTGTCGAAGAATTAAAGCAAAATAATAAAACAAATTTAAGGAAACAGTTCTAGAATTTGACTTGTGATGGACAAATTGGTGTAAATAAAAATTTGATTTTCAAAAAATGACATTTTAGCGGTGAACTTAAGGCATTTTTGAGGCTTTGACAGACCAAAAATTTACTAAAAAATGAGAGCGGAAAGGTATGAGTCTTCAACATGTCGCAAAAATATTTGACCAAAACCGGTTTCAAACGAAAATACCAGCCGTTTCGATTAAAATATTACCTATTCCNAGTAATAACAGTAGGGTATCGGGTCTAAAGTCGGTTATCATAAAGGGGTAATCAACCCTAAGGCGATATTTTGAAGCTTAAAAGATTCAAACCCAAAATCGCGAAAAGTACTTTAAAGTCGAAAAAATAACACCAGAAGGCAGTAGAGCAAAATTAGAAAATATAAGGATTTAAAAGAACAGTTTTTCGTCGTTTGTTTAAAGCTTAAAAACTTCGACATATGAAAAATTTTAAACAATGATACTAATATTTACAGTCAAAATTTAGGGTCACAAATTATAAATAAAAGCCCTTGGCACGACAATATGGGCATTGAGTCATGGGCATATCATTCATTTGACTCAAGTCGTGGCAATTGTAGTGAATCTGATGCGGAGTATTGTCATGGCAAATGCTAAATAATGATTTTTTGAAGAATGTGCAAATGTTATCCTCAGGTCTGAGATCTTCCATGCAGACAGCACAGTTTTAAGATCGGGGAAAAGTGTCTATTTTTCAGCGGCTAAACAATATCGTCTGAAAATACTTGCATTTAGTCGTGTTTGTTCATTTGAACGGCCGCTGACTCGATTAATAGAAATTTGCAAATAATTTTGAAATATTGGTAATTTGAAAATATCCCGTATTTCCAATCGTAACTTTTGGGTTGTACGGCGATCTTTAAGCCAAAACCGAGCGTAAACAAAAGGGCCAGAATCTTCATCAGCCATATCGATTTCGGGACTTCCTGGTCGTTTTTTGCTAGATTTCATTTTGGAAGTTTTGCCTACGTTTCTCTCAGATCCATGTAAGAAATCGCTTTAAGATTTAGGAGCTTCCTGGTTAGTATTCGCCAATTTTTTCATTTAAGAGCTTCCTGGTTGTTTATTGATTATTTTTCCGATTGTGAGCTTCCTGGTTGTTTATTTATTTATTTCCGTTTGTGAGCTTCCTGGTCGTTTTTAGCTTTCTGAACAGAAGGGACAAAATATGTGGCGCCCGAGAGTCGAGGTGAGAAAAATGAAGCAGATTTTTAATTTTTTATCTCTTCTCGAAGGGCTTTTAAAATTTATCGTTTGGACACTTTTCAGATTAATTTAATAACATATTGAAATTGATTTTGAAAGAAACGTAGGCAAAACTTCCAGAATGAAATCTAGCAAAAAACGACCAGAAAGTCCCGTAATCGATATACAACGAATCAATCTTTCGATCATATTGTTAGTGATCATGTCATCGATATTAAGAACCTTATAAAGCGGGCTTAATTTTGCTCCAATTGGCAATTTATTCGAATGCATGCTGTTCCAATGACTTCTAATGTTTTTTTTTACAAAATTTCTGAACAATTTACACATTCTACCATTGCAAATATAGGCATTATTTTTTAATTATTAATTACTAAAAATCAATCCTTATATTATGCGAAATAACAACGCCATCAAAAAGTGTCGCCTTTTTTGCCGCCTTTCATTAATTAAAAAAAAATTTGTTCACCAAATAAAATGCTTAATCTTTTACTCCCGCCGAGCGCGGGATCGCTTTGGTGCGCGGCGTGATCCTTTATGACTGTTTATCGTTTATTGAAATTACTTAACTAGGGCCATTCTCCGAGCAAATGTCCAACCATAACCAAAAATATCCGATTCAGTGCCGCCTTCCCCTTTAAAAATAAAAAAATGTGAATCCAATGCTATCTTTAAAAAAGTCAGTACAATTCGATAATTAATTATTTATATAGATAAAATTGTTGTTCAAAAATTTCTACTACAAATAATAACTATCAATTTTTCTTTTTAAATCGATGAATAAGCACCGGTCTCTCCTTAAAAATAACTTACTTAGTGCCGGTCTCCCCTTTACCTAGGCTTTGTCTCCCTCAAAAATTAACAATCTAGGACCAAACCCCCTTAAAAATAACTGAGAGCGACCACTGCCCTGAAAATAACGACTAAGAACCGACTGCCACTCTAAAAATAATTAATACTATTAATTGAACCAAGTATTTAGGGGATGGGATCATCTATCCCCTTGGGGATGTAAGGGGATGGATAGGGTGGTATTTTGTGAGAGGGATAGGATGGAAAATTCGGTCGGGGATCTACCCTTTTAAACCTGATATATTATATACTATTATATATACCTGATAATATACTATTATTAATAATATAGTATATATTCAGCGGTTGTAAAAGGGATGATCCGCCGAACCGAAATTTTCATCCTCCATCTATCTCCCACAAATATCCATTCCTTATATAATATTTTTATGTAATATAATATATGTAGATTTTAATGAGACGATTTGAAATAAGGAAATTTCAAAACATAAAAAATGGTTTATATGAAATTTTTTTTTCTGGGTCATGCGTTTTTTTTGCCAGTTTTTTTTGCCTTTCAGTACATTATTGACCCATAGTTGCTAATACTTTCATCAAAAAGACCCTTCCGATTCTTTTGGGGATACTTACAAGTCTATACGATGAACTGGAGATTGACCTTGAACTTTGACCGGTCATGAGAAGTCAAATATTGGTCGCCGACCCTCAATCAAAAAAACTGGTGACCAAAAAACGCTTAATTTTCACCGGCCAAAAAATCAGCTATCTAGCACTTCATACGGCTTCGCTAAAACTGGATCACAT
>SCLH01000856.1:99556-118211 GCA_004367855.1 Oikopleura vanhoeffeni | reverse complement strand
TTCTGATTGGTCGGTATTGTGTCAGATTAAACTGACTATATTTTCCTTATGTTGATGTAATTCCTCAAGCCACTTATTTTTTTTGGGTCGAAATTTCACTCAGGTAGCGTAAGAGCAATATCTTTGAAATCCCGAAAAAAAAATTATAAGGACAAAAAATAAACAGTTTGTCCTTTTATTTCGGTCAAAGATTGACACAGATTTTAAAATCAACAACCACCAAAAAATTTGAGTAAAATTATGCAATTTAACGTCGGAACGAAATTTTTTTCGTGAATTTCTATGTTTTTGGATTTTTTTTCGACGTTTTTTTCAATATTTTAGACTAAACTTATTTTCTCGCATATAAAGGATCTTTTTACGTCTTCACACATGATTCAGTACATATTTCCTACACAATTACAAATAATCCTAATCACAGGGACACTTTTTTTTCGATAATTCATGTTCAAAATAAGGTTAAAATAGGACATTTAACCAAAATTCTCAAAAACTGGTTGTCCCTGTTCTGATTGGTCGGATTATGTCAGCTTAAACTGACTATATTTCCTACTCGTGATTGTAATGCTCAAGCCACTATTTTTTGTGGGTCGAAATTTCACTCAGGGTAGCGCTAAAGAGCAATATCTTTGAAATCCCCGAAAAATTAATATAAGGACAAAAATAACAGTTTGTCCTATATTTCCGCTCAAAGATTGACACAGATTTAAAATCACAACCACCAAAAATTTGAGTAAATTTAGCAATTTAACGTCGGAACGAATTTTTTCGTGAATTTCCATGTTTTTGGGATTTTTTTTCGACGTTTTTTTCAAATATTTGGACTAAAACTTTATGCGCTACCTGAGTGAATTTCGACCCACAAAAAATAAGTGGTTGAGATTACATCACGAGTATGGAAATATGTCAGTTCAATCTGGACACGATACCGACCAATCAGAACAGGGACAATCAGTTTGAGATTTTTGGTTAAATGTCCAATTTTAACCTTTTTTGACTTAATTATCGAAAAAAATGTCCCTGGTGATAGGAATTATTTGTAATTTGTGTAGATATTGTACTGAATTCATGTGTGAACGTTAAAGATCCTATAATATGCGAGAAAATAAAGTTTTAGTCTAATATTTGAAAAAACCGTCGAAAAAAATCCCAAAAACATAGGAAAATTCACGAAAAATTCGTTCCGACTTAAAATTGCACAATTTTACTCAATTTTTTGGTGGGTGATTTTAAAAATCTGTGTCAATCTTTTGACCGAATATAAGGACAAACTGTTTTTTTTTGTCCTTATAATTTTTTTTTTTCGGGGATTTCAAAGATATTGCTCTTTTAGCGCTACCTGAGTGAAATTTCAACCCAAAAATAAGTGGCTTGCGGAATTCCATCACGAGTAGGAAAATATAGTCAGTTTAATCTGACACAATACCCGACCCATCAGAATCTTGCCCATCAGGTTCTGAGTTTCATGATAATATCAAATTAAAAAAATTCTTGGTTCACGCTGACTGATCTCAAATTCCGGTTTTGAACTTTATTTTTTGATGCTTAACCCTTGGAGGCTTCCAAAGCCGATTTTTCGGTCCGGACTTTTGAGCGCTCTTACGGGAATAAGTAAAAGACGCTAGGCAACTTTATTATGTCTCTAATCTCGAGATTAGGATAGGACTTAAACTTTAATTAGTATGTAATTCATCATTTTGGACTTTATTAACCTATTAGAAAGTGAATTATAAAATTGTGCTTCAACCTACGGCAATTTTATTTGTGAGCAAATGGGGGACGGTCAGAACAAAACAAATAAAGGAAATTATTAGGATTTGAATTTTCATAAAGTGACTTCCTCAGAATCACCTGCAATGTTTCGGTCTTTAATCTACAAGTGCTTTTCCGCCAAAACGAACCTAACCTACGCAATTTTTATCATCCACATCACTTTTAAAAGAAATAAAAATTTACTTAGAGCCGCCAGGACTCAAACTTGAAGTGGGGCGCAGGGGGGGGGGGGCAGTTTCAGAAATTTATTTTCCTAAAAGTTAATCATTCAGAAGCACTTGCATTTTCTGGTAATTAAATCTACAGGGGTTTTTTGAATAGTCCGGAGCCTCAAGGGTTAACAAGATTACTTGCAGTTTTGCCAAATTTCGAAAATTAGGCCTTCATGAGTTCCCTCCCTATCTTTTGAAACCACCAATGCTATCGATAGTACTCGAACCTCCTGTGTATCCACCGACGAAAGGGCCCCCGTGGAGCGGGGGTCAAATGAAAAAACCCAAGGGGGGACAACTAATTTCTGAGTATTTGCTTTCTTTTTTAGTTAAAGATTGTATTGCGTTAATTTGTTAGGACTACAGGACTTTTTGCTTGAAATAATTAATTTGGAGGGTTCATGGTTTTTGACGTTTAAAACATCCGGTTTTTAAGGCTGTAAACCGACTTTGACAGCCAAAATGATTTTTTTTTCTTTAATACAATTTCCGGGGTTGGAATCAGCTGAAGTTAGTTTTATGCATCGCTTATGTGCATAATTGCAATTTAAACTCGGGGTTTTTCCGAGACATTGTCTAGAATTTAACTTGTGGCTCAAAATTTATGGACAGATCATATCAGCTAAGAAAGGGGGATCCTCCCCTCTCCTCTACCCGGAAAATAACGGAAATTGATATCGGCGAAAGGAGGGATGAAATTGAGAGGCTGGGGATAGGGGAATGATTTTTTCGAATAAGCTTCGAATATTTTTAAATAATTTTCAGATATTTAACTCACTTAAATAGCACGTGGTCTATATTTATTTGCGGGAAAAAAAATAAATTCATAGACATGTGAATAGGGGCAGATAGTTTAAATGTTTAAGAGCACACTTTTTGATGTTATTTTTCTAAAACCTGTTTTTTCCTACGGTGCTTTTCTTAACCCAGCGCATTTTGACTTTCTCTAGCTCCGCTCGAAAAAATATTGGAACAAAAACAGGTGAGGGAAGGGAACGATTTACACGGGCTTCCACAAGTGCTGAGGGTAGAGGGGTGGACTAGCGTCGGGAATGGCTCAGGCGGAGAGGGAACCAGACGCTCCTCTCGAAGAGATTTTGACTTCTTCTTTTCCTAGCTGGATCACATAGTTATATTAATTCTAGAAACATATTGATTGTCAATTTCCCGGATTTCCAAAAGAAGAAACTTGAAATGGTTAAAAGCAAAGCGGAATGCAACAGGGGTTCATTGGGTACGATTGCCAATGGCCATCCTTATGCAATCGGAGAAATGTTGGTGGCGCAACTGTCAGAGGTAGTTTATTCTATTAAATCAAAAAATTCATTTCACGAGAAGTTTTACCCTATTCATGCTACATGCTATGGCAAAAACGCGGACTTTCTATTTCGAAATCTGAAGAAACACTTTTTAAATCACTAAGTTTCCCAAAAATTATTACAATCGTTGTTTTTACCAAATTGTCTGTGAGGAATTCCAGAAGATTTCTGACAGTTTTCGGAAATGTTTTACAACCAATCTTGATAATTTCTAATGGTTCGTTTGTCTGCGTTTATAATCGAAAGATTCGCCGTCATTTTGTTAGGTAGCTCAGGTTTTAGGGTGTTCAGAATCTATTAGTAAATATGGCGTTTTTTCGGATCGAATCAGTTTAAGGGGGTGCCATAAACCCTGCAGACTGGAGTCATTATTAAACTTACGGAAATATAAGTCCGTATATTGATAAAGAACGCTTCTTGTCACATCCATGCAAGTTAATCTGGTTTTGAAAAAGTTAAATCTTTGAAGGAGACATGATTTTTGTGTTTACGGAAGCTTTTGCTGACATCTTGTGGCACTTTTTAAATTTAGGGAAAGCTTTGTGACTTCTGTGGCACTTTTGAAAATTTAGAGAAGCTTTTGCTGACATTTGTAGCGCAGTTTTCAGATCATAAGAACATTTTTATCATTTCAAATTTCTGGTCAGATATTTTTAAGATTTAGAATTTAATTTAAGAATCAAATTTCCGAAGTAAAATTATATTCATATCTTTTGGTCAAAAAAGTTAGCAATTTAAAATTCAAGCATGTGGTATTGGAGACTTTTATTCCGTAAAACTTTAACCTTGGAGGTTTGAAGATTAGGGAAATATGCGAGAATGATTTCTGTTATTCAAGTTTTTTAAAAATTCTTTACTTGGAAACATAAGGACTTGAATCTCTCCGGGTCTTTAACTTCTTCTTTTAGGTCTGTTTCTCATTGAGTTCCACTACTATGGCATCAGGGATCGGATTTTTACCGCGGTCGGATTTCGACCCGGAACGCAGGTCGGTCGAGTGCCGACCCAACCCGACGTTCGAAAAGTCGCCGACCTTTTCGTGACCCGGGCAAATTTTTTCTGAAAAAACTAATGTTATGTTTTTATGCTTATTATAGTTAGCTACCGATATAAAATATGTTTCGGCTTCATAAAATTATTGTTTATTCCATTTTAGGAAGATTTTGAAGTTCGAGTTTTCATTTTTGAAATCGTAAATTTTTGAAAAAACAAAGAAATATTGAAAATTTCCGTTATTTTTTCTGGCCAAAATTTTTTTCTTTTTTTATATGTTCATCGTGTGACAAAAAACGAAAAACTGGCTACTTTAAGCTTTTTTCAAAAAGCCTACATTCTTTTGCTGACAGCCGTTTGAAAAATTCATTAAAATCTGTATTTTTCAGTTTCTGTCGAATTTTTATGGATATTATGAACATTTTCCGGCAAAATCATGTGCCAAATTTTTAATTTGTGGTTTTTTCGAATTTCAATAAAAATTATTAGAATTAATTATTTACTTGTTTATTGTATCTATTTAAATATCCGTATGTCAGACTAATGAGTTGGTCGGCGCATTCTTCATTTCACTAAACTATCGGTGAAATTTTAACACTCGGCTGTACACTCGTTAAGTGCCAGTTTGGCACTAATATTTGATTTTTGCTTGGTCAAAAAATTGCCAAAATAAAATTAGTGGGTTTGCTAATAGCGCCATTTCTTTAGATAGTGAAACCTTTTTTAATACCAAAACGCAATTGAAGGTCAGTTTTGATCTCAAAAAAGTTGTTGTTCTCAAAAAGAGGATGAAATCGAAAGACGTCATGCTGTTATGGTCAAACAAGGGTAACCCGACTCGGGTTAAGTGGAAATGCGTAGTCCATGAAAAGTGTTTTTTTTAGCCATTTTCACAGGATAGTCAGTTACTGGTTAAGAATATTAAGATATAAAACTTTTGCAAGAATGGACACTTATTATTGAAGATAAAAAATAAATTTTCCACATTATTCTTTCTTTCATTTATCGCTGCTGAAAATGTACCAATCTGCGGACTTAATTGGCACCCTTAACTTCCTTACCCCCTTAACGGGCTTATCAATAATACTATTTTTCACGAAGACACTCTCGACCTCTTTCTTTACCAAAAAAACAATTTGTTTTCATTCGCGAGATGCCGGGATGTGGCGGTTTAGCTTGGGGGCAAAGTCATCGTTTTGATCCAACAAACCGTCATCGGCCTGAATGTGGTACACTAGAGGCGCTTCATGACCAACAGATGGATTTCAATCCACGTCCAAACCCCGGCCGATTTTGATGAAACTTTAATCTGAAAAAACAGCTACATGTTCTTTTATTTCAATTTATACCTTACAGTAAAATTCTTATTCCATTCTTGAAATTATCTTGTTTAAACTCATTATCGCCTCCGGGGTACTTAAAGGGGTTCGTCGTCGCGAATTGATGGTTCTTCTCAATTCTATTTTTTAACGTGTAACTATACAAATGTTTTTAAGCAAGATGCTAAACAAATAATATAATTATTTTTACCTGGCTTATTAATACGGCCGGGAAACTAAAGGACCGAATGGATTCCAAAACGTTTTTCTCCAGGTGTTTTCTCACAGAAATATATCTATAATTTTTTTTCCAATTTTGCTTCTGACTACCTACCAAACAATTTGTTGTATTAAGGGGTGGTTGTACCGTGATTTTTGGGATTTCAGGGCTTCGTAGGTTAGGACAAATGCAGACTGGAACATTTTTGATATCAAACAATTTAGAAAGATCTATCTTTCGATCTCACGATTCCATTTAACAGTTTTAGTACAACTCTCGCCAACCATCTCGTTAACACGCTCGGGGCTTAAAGACGAAGTTCTCCTCAGTTTTTCAAAATTTACTAACATAGTCTAGAGCGTGTATACTCGAGAAAAGTTTTGAAGGGGGGGGAAATTTTTGGGTCTTTTTTGAGAATCTAGAAATTGTCTCAATTAAGCTGACGGTTTTATTATAGAAGGCTTTGGGTCATGTGGAAATGCCAGAACGTCATTTTCGGAATGTAACAAGCCCTTAGGGGTGGTGAATCATCGAATTTGGTCGTAGTTTTTTGAATTTCGACACCTGTTTAGGTGTAAATCGCGACAAAAAGTTGCGCAAAATGGACAATTTTTGAAATAAAGTGATAACATAGTTAATTGGTACACCAAAGTTCCTTCGGTATGATTTTGCTCGCGCGTCTCTAGCAACTATGGTCTTGATTTTCAACACACACAGTGCTAGTGTCAATTAGATAATTTTAATGACAACTCTTCCATTTCTTTCTTAGATCCGCTGTGGACAAAATCAGACAATATTAGTTGTTATATCGTTTCCGCAATCCACCCAGGAATCTTTTGTGACATATTAAAATTTCTTATTATCACTTTTATTTTCAAAAATTATCATTTTCAGCGCAATTTTTGTCGATTTAAGCCATATCAGGCGAAATTAAAGAAAAAGTACGACCGATGATTGTTCATCAGCCCCTAGGGCTTTTGTTACCAATCCGGAAAAATGACGTTTTTGGTATTTTCACAGAAAAACCTTTTTCAAACGTCCAAACCACCCTTTTTTCGGCACATTCAGCCAAAATATCTCCTTGACGTCGTGGTGAAAATCGAAAAAACAGAAACCGATTCACTTAAAATTCAGGCGACAGAATTTCTTACGATTTCTTACAAATCTTCAAGATTTTTCCGGATTATAGCTTTGGATTTTTCTTTCTTTGAAAACCTGAGGGACTCGTTCTTTAACCGCGGTTAATCAGTGATTGGTGAAGAGTGTCAAATGGGAAGTTAGTGAGATCAAAGCATCGATCTTTCTAATTGTACCGTTTCAAAAATGTCTTAGTCTGGCATTTTTACCGTAGGAAGCCTCTGAAATTCCAAAAAATCATAACTCACCGACTTAAGAGTTCAGTATTTCTTCACTTTGATAACAAACTTTTTTGGAACCTTAAAAAGGCTGGTTATATTGGTTAGGTTTTTTTCAGGTTTAGTATTTTCATGATGAAATTTGACTCTCTTAAAGATAAGCTTTTGAAACTGGTATACTATTTCATGTTTGTTGGTCATGTTTACCAACTTTCAAAAAACATTTACGAAAATCCTTTCGGGTTTTGGCAAATAAAACATCCAAATAAATCTCGCAGTTTAGAAGCTCCCTTGGGATTCGAAAATGACCCCGCCGCGGCACAGACACGTAGCTTCTAATTATTTTTAAGGCCGATTGGTGGATTTTTATGATCGTCTTCTATCTCATCTTCTGGTTTAACTTTTGTTTCGCGTATTGACTCGGCGCATGGTGTGCTCGCTCTCGCATCAAGTTCTTTTGTGTTCGCTGATTCCTGTTTCACGTGTGTGGAGAGGTAGTGGGATCAGTGTGTATTGTATCTTTGTGCCGGGCTGTGTGTGTGTGTTAGATAGAGGGACTCATACTCCGGGTCGCGCATTGTTGTAGAGAGGGTTTATTCTGCTAAGTGAAGCCGACCGCAACTTCATCGCTTCCAATCCTTTTTAAATTCATCATTTTATCTTTTTTTTTAGCTGTCACTGCGACGTTTATCTTTCTTTTTTTCATCAGTTTCTGAGATTTTCATGATAATTATCAAATTAAGAAAATTCTGGTCACGTGAATGATCTCAAATTCCGGTTTTGAACTTTATTTTTGATGCTTAACAATATCTTCTTGCAGTTTTGCCAAAATTCGAAAATTGCCTCATGAGGTCCTTCCCTATCTTTGAAATCGACCATTGTCTCGATAGTGAAATATATAGTGAAATATGTTAGTACATAAGATAGTTTCAATAATTGAAAATATCTTATGTAAATATCTTATGAATTCTTAAAGTTTCCTTATAGGCTGTTTCAAATTTTGAAACAGCCTATAAGGAAACTTTAAGAATTCAAAATTCAGCCATCTGAATGCTCCATGGTCAAACATAAAATCATACAAACTAACAGATAAACATAATGTCTTTCCGCTGTTATACGGTGATAATTTCAAAATAATGAAAAATTGACTCGGTAATTTGAAAATTCCAGATTTACTGAGGTTTTTGTGTATACGGACAAGTGAGATTCTCATCTTTGAGGATTTCAAAATTGTTCCTAGCTTATTTTTCAAACTTCTCCTTATCAATCTGTCTTCAATTAGGACTAAAATTAAAATGCGTGGCTTTTGGCGATCTGTTTCCGAAATTGTAAAATGTAGTTTACTACTTAGTTTTTTTATAAAGAAATACAAAAAAAGGAATTTTATTCTTATGACGAATTTAATCTTAATCATTTTATCATGCAAAAATCTTGCTATTGTCTATTGCAATTTAACAAAATAATACCGATTGTAAGTACAACGTAGTTACGATTTATAAATATGATATGATTTATCATCAACTCACTCTTATTTTTTCCATAAATTCGTCCAATTTTTTTCGAACTTCTGTGAATCGATTTGTTTTTAATTGTTTGAGGACGATGTCCAAATGAGGCTTCGCGCTATCACTTGCCCTTTTATTAGGAAGTGATCGAAGAATTAGATACCAATTTGCATAAAACTTCATTTTCTGAATTATATCATTCATATCTTTCATCGTTTGCTCCGAAATATCATTCAGAAATTTTATAAGAAATTTTTTCAAAAGTCCATGATAATCAAAAACTTCAGATTTAATCCGCATTTCTGTCATAGTATGATCGTGATCAGCCGACTTTTTGCTATACATTGACCGATAGATTTCGTCGGATTGCTTCAGGTACTTTAGCTGGATTTCGAAAGTTTGTAATGTTTGGCCAACATTAGATTTTGCGATTTCTTTTCTGAAGAAAAGTCGGTCTTTTTTATCAGTTATAAAGTGGGGCCGATCTTCTTCGGCCGGAATTTCAGAAATCATAATTTTTAATTGTTCCTTCAATTGTTTCACATTGACTTTTCAAAGGGTGAAATTATTGCTCAAGCAAGCAGTGATTGACGCTGAAAAACAATTTTTGAGATATGCTCTAAAAGATTGAAAATACTAAGAGATTAAAAAAATGATAAAGAGCGTATACTGTTAAGAGCTGAAGCAAATTTTCAATCTAGTCAGTACTAGGTTGAAGTTATTAAAAAACTTCTTTGCAGATTCAGGTATAAAAAGGTTTTTGCTGAAAGAAACAAAAATATTTTTTTCAAAACAGTTCAATTGATTATTTCAAAACAGCAAACGTGTATGAGAAAAGTTAATTTATCTAATTTGGAGAAAATTTTATAAACTCATAATTGGTTTCGATTATGACTTTAAATTATGTTTTCAAATTCGATAAACTTTCTTAACTAAGCCAATGGCTGATTAATTTGGCGCTATAAGTTATAAGCCTAAAACCTTATTTTTTTCATGTGGCGATAACTGCTTGTGTTCAAATAATTTATCACCCAACCCGTATTTTCCAAAGTTCTATATCGTTCTTTAATCTTTTCATATCTATTTTGAATATAATTCAACTCCTTCAAATACCGATCCGATTGACGAATCGGCGTTTTACATTTTGGACATGTAATGGCTTTCATTTCCACTTCTTCAATTATAGTTTTCACCCAATTATCGAGACCATTAAATTCAATGCTGTGGTTGCAGTCTGGCAAATAAACAAATCTTGCTTCCAAATCGTCCTCATCGAAATCGCTGTACATGATGACGTCGAAATAATTTTCTCTCACATTGTCATTGCATATTGCACATGCTTCAACACTATGGGTAGGCTGTTAAATCTAATCGAATTTAAAACCGTTCCGATATGATTCCGGCATCCTTTTTATAAAGAAATGATGAAAGTAACATATGAAAAAGTCGTTGTCAGAAATAAAAAGTTGAACATTTTGAAAATTGCTTAGAAGTACTGCTGTGGTGATTAATTGCTGTAGAAAATCACGTTTTATGATTTGAAATATCTTGGAAAATTTATCAGGAAATTTCAAGTTTTTTTTTCGAATTTTTAAGAAGTTAACTGATTTCGGTGAACTCAATAAAATATTAATTTTGTTGTTACGAGTTATGAATTAAAAGAACAACTGAAGACCCTTTAAGGCTGAAAATTTTTCAGACGCGAAGTATAAACTCAGATTTGTGCAAAGTGACATAAATTTTGTCTTGGTTTTATTGAACGCATATCCGGTTCCAACCCCCTTGAATCAAAAACGGTTTTTTATCGTACAACACGTATTGTTCAACTTCGTATTGTACAAAACAAAACTGTTTTTGATTCGAGGGAGTTGGAACAGGATATGGTTTATCAAATAATTTGAGTTGGTGGTTGCATCCAGCTGAAACTGCTGTCGTATGCGTCTAAGAGGACAGAAATTTTTTGTCGTTTTGTCCACCTGACAACGTGTCGTTGTGTTCATTTAAATAAAAAATTTAACTCAAAATGCTCTAAAAAATCGTCACATGGGTAAATTTTTTTCCAAAAATAAAAGAAGATTTTCAAGAAAAAGTTGGAAATTGTTTTTAGAAATCTATTTTTTCGCTAAATTATTATAAGTATTAATTTTTAAAATTGTATTCTCACTACAATTATAACTAGCGTGTCTACTAATCGGCCTTATATTATTTCCAGATCATATGGGCATCCCTTTTTTCTTAGTTTCATTTTTTTTTCTCGAAAAATCGAGGTTAAGGGCCAAAAAATCATAATTTCGATGTTTTTACAAAAATTATATTAATTTCATTAATAAGTTGCGTTGACCCAAAAACTACCGATGCGGCATTTGTTTTTAAATACTACTGTTTTTAAATACTACTGTAATAAAATACTACTGACCAAAAAAATTTTCATAATTGTTTTCTATTTTTCCATACAGTATTATTAACCCCCAAGAAGTTTCAGAAGGATCCACTCATTATTTCTATAATTCGATATCAATGGTGGACATGCTAATTATAACGCCCATTTTTGTCCACTTCGTCACATTTAGTAAAAAATATAATTTCGCTACATTATTATGGGTATTATTTTTTTTCTCACTACAATTTTAACGCCCCGTTTTGTCCTCTTAGACGCACGTTCTTTTCGAAAATGGCCAAAAATCACCAAATTCTTGTCGTTTTGTCCTCTTAGACACATACGACAGTACATAAATATTTAATCACCTCATTTCAGACAAAATAGAGATCAACTACCTTTTAGAGTTTTTCTCAAAAACAGATTTCTAAAGTCAAAAAATTGGGCTTCAAGAAACTCGGATTATACAAAATGAGATTGGATATCATTATCGATATGAAATTTTAATAGCCTAACTGTGAAATAAGACTTTTGATTTTGTTGTGTTAACTGGCTTGTGATATAAATGTCGACATTCATGGCCACATGGGAGTTTTGCAGAACATCTTTTATCTGATTTTTCGTGTTGACAGTTATTTGAACACTTTTCTTCGCAATTTGGTTCCGGACACTTTTCTTTACATGGAACACATTTTTCCCAGCATCTATGTGTACACTTGGAATGTAGGCATCTATAAATAAAAATAAAACTGACGGAATAAGTTGTTTTTCAGAAAATATAAATCGTACGTTTTCGACACATTTCGAATTTATAAACGAAAAATAAGTGCCGAGAAATACAAGCTGGTAATTTTGTGAGCGCTCTTCATCTATCATCTTAGTTGGTAGACAAAACAGTTCTATTATCGTAATAAACTAAAACAAATGTTCTAAGAGGGGAAACATCATGAAAAACGGAGTATTTTGTGTTTTTGTAGACAAATATCACGAATACTCCAGATTGTAGAACCCAATACTTAAATACGATGCAATATTTGAACGAAAATCTCACATCTTATAATTTATTAATTTTGATTTGTCTAACCGTACGAAGCCTCTGAAATCCCAAAAATCACTATCACCAGTGGCTATCACGCATTGCGCTTAGACACACAAAAACTTACAAATTGAAAAAATGCATAGGACTTCGCTGAAAAACTCAAAAAGACACAGAAACGTCAACTCAGACGCACGTCCGCGTAAAAAAATACGATACACACAGTATTACTTGGCGACTTTCAAGGGAGTACGCCATTCAGTGATTTTTAAACGTGCTGAGCTGAATACCAGTCCTTCGATATTCATATTTTAGGACCCAGTAGATATTTGTTTAAATTTCTCAAAAAAGTACTCAAAACCGGTAAAAAAAGTCGATTTTTGCATTTTTTGAATAAATTTTAATTGGCCGTGGCGATAACAGATTTTTTTATTTGTGTAGAAAATGAAGGAGAACATCCGATTAAATTTTGAAATATCATCTAATTTGTCCGTGATCGTTGACAAAGTGGCTGACAAAATAGCTGTTTTTGGTACAACACGGCTATAAAATTTTAACTTGAACATCTGAAGTCAAAAAAATTTTTCTTGAAAACTGTTTTTTCAGAATCAAACATATCGGATAATAAACGAAAACTTCTTGATACCTTGGTTAGTTTATGATTACGAGGTGCTTGAAGTTTAGGTTACTTCAAAATTCGACAAAAATATGTTATTTTCTCAGGTTTGCAAAAAAACGCGGTTAACCAGATGAATGGTGGGAGTGGTATCAAACTCTCAAGTAGAATCGCGGAATCAAAGATTGATCTTCCTAATGTATGTATCAAAAATGTCCAGTCTGAATGTCTAACCGTACGAAGCCTCTGAAATGTCAAAACACATGAACACCATGGTGCACCACCCCTAGGGGCCCCTTAAAAGGATATCACAAAGAACTTGATTCTGAGCTTAGCGAATTTAGATTAAAATCACCTTTTTCCACATTGAAGAGCACAAGGAGGGCAATTTTGATGACAAGAACCCTTGCATTCATGACCACAAATGAGCATTCTATCACATTTTATTCTGCAAGGCACATGTAATAATTTCTTTTGACAATTTCCACATGTTCCTGGGCATTCATGTCCACATTCAAGTTTGACTGTGCAGAGGACTGTACACTGCGTCTGATCCTCAAATTTTAGGCATTCAACTTTGTAAGATTCTTCACAATCAGAACATTTTTTATCTTTCATTTCTTTACATTTTGTGACATCGCATTTTTCTCCACAAAACTGCTGGCATCTATGACCACATACAAGCACCTGTATGTTAGGCTCAATTATTTAATTTGATATTTTACTTATAGAATGTTTGGATACAAATTTTGATCCTGGCGCATATTATGACATACTGTATATCTCGGGTTTCCACCATTCGACCGATCCGCCAAATCGGTCGAAATCGACTTGTTAGAATTAAATATTGACTACGAAAAAACCAAGAATTTTATAGCGCGTCTTATCATACGAAATTTTTTTTCAAAAATCGATATTTTTGCAAAAAGATGATAATTTATGTCGAAATATCGTATTTTTCGCTATAATAAGGGGGGTTTTTGGCTCTCAAACTCACGCACAGACGCCCACTAGTGGGTTTTTTTTTAAGGAAAGATACATCGATTACGGATAAAAAATTTTTTAAGTATTTTTGTAAAATTTGGTTGAAATAAAAATTCGAAATTTTTTTTTGCGAGCGCTTCAGCCAAAGTGTGGTTATTTCATTAATAAGTGGCGTTCACCAAAAAACTATCGATGCGTCAGTTGTTTTAAAATAATTAAATACTGAATTAAGAAAAATCGTTATATTTTGATCACGTGACGACCAAATTTTTTTTCATAATTTTTTTTTATATCATTAACCCCCAGGAAGTTTCAGAAGAATCCATCCATTATTTCTAGAAGTCGATATTAATGGTGGAAACCCTATGTATTATACGATTTGAAATAAGGAAATTCAAAAATAAAAAAATCGGTTTTATTGTGTTTAAGCTATCTTGTAGAGATTTTTTTTGTTCATAAAAAATTTTCAAAAAAAAACGATTTTTCGCTCAAATTTTCGAGATTTTACAGGGTCTTATGAAGCCAGTTCTAGCGACTCCGTAGAAGGAGCTAAACCGGTAAATTTTTTTCGCAGGTGAAAATTAAGCGTTTTTAGGGAACACTTATTTTTTGGCTAGGGCTAGCGACCACGTGTCGACCTCAAAATGACCGGTGAAAGTTCAAGGTCAATCTCAAGTTCATCGTAGGACTTGAAAGTACCCCAAAAGCAACCGGAGGGGTCGACTTTCTGATGAACGTATTAGCAACTATGGGTCAATTATGCACTGAAAGGTCGCTAGAGGCAAAAACTGGTCAAATTTTGAGATTTTACAAGGGATGCTGAAGCCAGTTCTAGCGACTCTGTTGTGAAGAGTTTTAAAGCGGTTATTTTTTGGTAGGTGAAAATTAAGCGTTTTTGAGAAATCTTTTTTTTTGGCTAGGGCTAGCAACCACGTGATGACTGGTCATTTGAGGTCGACCACGTGGTGCTAGCCCTAGCCAAAAAAATACCCGCTTTAACTCTTCATACAGAGTCGCTAGAACTGGCAACAGAACCCCTTGTAAAATCTCAAAATTTGACCAGTTTTTGCTCTCTAGCGACCTTTCAGTAAAATTGACCCCATAGTTGCTAAAATACGTTCATCACGAAAGTCGACCCTTGCGATTCTTTGAAGGTACTTGCGAGTCTATACGATAAACTTGAGATTGACCTTGAGGTTTAACTATGTTTGCTCTCTAGCGACTTTCAGTAAATCATTGCACCATTAGTTGCTAATACGTTCATTAGAAAGTCGACCCCTCGGTTCTTTGGGGGTACTTTCAAGTTATACGATAAACTTGAGATTGACCTTGAACTTTGACCGGTCATTTGAGGTGTACCACGTGGCCGCTAGCCCTAGCCAAAATAAGGTTCCCTTAAAAAGCTTAATTTTCACCTGCCAAAAAAATAACCGGTTTAATTCTCCATACGGAGTCGCTAGGACTGGCTTCATGAGACCCTGTAAAATCTCGAAAATTTGAGCGAAAATCGTTTTTTTTGGAAATTTTTCATAAACAAAAAAATCCTTGGTCTTAAAATGACCAGAAAAAAATTCTCTACAAGATAGCTTAAACACTATAAAACCGATTTTTTATTTTTAAAATTCCTTATTTCAAATCGTCATATCAGTACCATATCCAGGAGTCTGCTACATACAGTAGTTGGCCACTTAAAGTTCCCCAGAAAACCCTCATATTTGAGCATATGATATGCTGCATATGATATGCAGCATATCTGATTTTTAGCCGACCTGTAACCACTCAAAACCCGCCTTTAAATGTTTTCTGATTCAGCTGAAATTTGAGACATATTTATATTTTTGGAGTTACAATGTTATATCAGACAGATCCGTGGTGAATGTATAAATGAATTCAGACCACGATTGATTATAAATTCAGTGAGAAATTTCAAAAGCGATGTTATCGGATAACTTATTTTATGTGCTCAGTATGTTCGCCATGTGCCAAAACCTAAATTTCGAAACATTTTTATTCCAAAATTGTCAAAATCAAGGTCAAATTTTACTTGAAAGTCATAAAAAGTAGAAATTAGCTGGACAATTTTTGACATCATTTTGGCCGCCGTAATTGATATAACGATTGATCACATTATAAAAATTTTAATATTTTTTAATCATATTTCGATCCAATCCTTATTACATATGATTTTACAAATAAAATCTTTAGCATTCTTCCCACAGTTCATTTCCTGTTGATGGCCACATTTAGGCATATTTTTCGTTACCTTTATTGTACATGGACCACATACTTTGTAGCATTTTTTCTTGCAGAATTTATGGCCTTCAGGGCATTCTTTATCACAAGCATTATTGCAATTAACAGTTTCGTGTCGACTTTCTTCGTGGCAAGTTAATTGACAGCGGTGACCACATTTGAGGCGATCTTCACATGGTTTGGTACACCCACCTTCCGGGAAATACTAAAAATTCGTTACACATCATCAGTGAAATGATTAACATATTAAAATATCGCTTTACTGTTTTTTTATTTTCTTTAATCAACACGTTCCGGATAAAACATTGGAAAAAATATTCTTTCATAATAAAACAATCTCCGCAAAGAAAATAATAAATAAGGTAGCCTTCAAAATATATTTGACAAGCATATTAATAAACTGTCGCGACATCTCGTGTGTTTCAATAAGAACACGTTTGGTTTTGCTGTTTTGTATGCGAAAAACCGCTTTTAGTCCTTATATTCGAATTATGCTCTAAAAATTGAAGCAGCTATCAAAAAAAAGTTGATTGTGATCAGACAACTTCAGTCAAATTAAAATTTAACAATTTTGTTTACTCAATAAATGTCGTGAAACCTTTAAAATAGCGACGAAACTTCGCGTCGAACATGCTAATTGTCTTTTGAAAGGCATAATTATCCTTTGATCGGAAAATTTCCCGAAAATGAAGCTAAACTTGAGGAATATGATGACAGTATAACAAATGATAAAACCCGTTACATTATTAGGGGTTTAAAATTAAAAATAATCTTGACTTAATAATCAAGTAAACCCAATTGGTGCTGGAGCCTGTCTTTCGCAATCAAATAATATACTTGTCAACTTGTTAGTTACCTGAGTGAAAGATTTTGCTGTTTGATTCGGTGTTTCACCAGGAGATATATATTTTATATATTCAGGATGACGGTTACATGCGAGCTCAATACCATCGTTCATAATATTTTTCTTTTCTGCACATTCATTCACACGGTTCCAGATATTTTCTTTTTGAGTTTCTGTTTTTCTAAAATTACAGCTTTTCAGCATATCTATATTTCCAATCACAAAGAATCCATCGCGAGCACGAGATAATGCAACACAAACTCGATTGTCTACCAGACTAAAGTAGGGTGGGAAATGCAAATTCAAAGTTCATGCCGTTTGTGGAGACTACCCTTAAAAGACGTGCATGATCAAAAGGTTAAAAAAAAGCAAAAAAAATTTTTCAAAGTTGGGGACAGCTGTCAAAAACTAGTTTCAAAATAACAATTTGATTTTTTCAGCTGTTTTACATTAAAAAATATTTTTATTTTACATTTTTCGAATTCCCTTGATCAGACGCTTTTGAGCTTATTTTGTTTTTTTTTGAAAAATTTTTTTTGTAAATTTTTTTTGAAATTGTTTTGGCATAGAACTGGTTTAAATTATATATATTATAAATTTTAACATACCTTTCGTAATTTTTAAATTGCCTTGATATGGCGCTTTTTAACGCCGTATAATTTGAATGAGAATTTTCACAAAATTAATTAACTAATAAATATGTATTTATGTATACAGCCCCCTTATGTATCACCAAACAAAAAGGGGGAAAATGACCAAATTTGGTGATATAAGCAGAATAATCAGCAATGAAAATCGGCATTTCTACCTATTTTTCCTCATTCCGAAAAAATATATAGATTTCGAATTTTCAAGATGGGGAAAAATGAGGTAGGATCTCGACTGTGAACGTCCATCTTGACTCTATATAAGTACGACACCTGGGAGAGGGGCAGCGGTGTAGTAGCACTGCGAATCAATACGAGGCTAGTACCTTTAATATATCATACAATATAAAGTATAATTTATTCTTGATTTACAGGTAGTGTTTGATGAAATATTATGAAAAAAATAAATGATGGATGAAATTAGGGTGTCATCTATCTTGGAAGGTCAAAAAATGTCGGAATTATTAATTTTTTGTGTGTTCATATACAGTGGGCCAATGGGCAACACTTTTTCGAAAAGCTCGTGTGAAGAGCGTTCCAAAATCAAAGCATAACTTCATCAAAAGATTAAACGTTTCCTATATCGTGGCGTAAGAATTGTCCTCTAAGCGTTCGATAAAGAAAGTTTTCAATTCACAATTGTCCTAACACTTTCAAGACCTTTCAGTTTTTTATAAATAGCCCCCTACGCTTTCTTTAGCATCCGAATTCAACCATCCCCCCTTAACCGTTTTTTCCCCCGTAATTAATACATTTCGTTTCCTCCAATCCGTTGTACACTTTCCGGCTTCCTCAAAGTATATAACGCAACAAAAAGGCATTTTCTATGTGAACATACAGAAAAAAAATGTTAAAAAACTTTGAAAAAAGTATTATTTTGGGTTTTTTTCTGAAAAAAAAATATTTTTTTTTGATAGAGTTCAGAAAAATTTTTTTTTTTTTTCGCATAAATGCTGAAAAAGTTTTATTAAGTCGAAAATACGTTATGTAAAATTAAGTATTGTTTCGAGTTTATTAAAGAATCTTTAAGTAACTGAAAAAAGAATATAAGCTTAAGATGTTTAAAGGCAAGAAAATGATTAACCGTCCATTAAGAACTCAGTAAATATAATGGTACTGCAAAAGCAGAACTTACTTTAAAAAAATTTGTGGTGATAGTTTTTGAGTACATAAAGCATGCAGTGCCTTTTTTGTGCACAATA
>SCLH01000856.1:86261-99535 GCA_004367855.1 Oikopleura vanhoeffeni | reverse complement strand
TCATTGGTCATCACCCACTGTATGATACCTAGAATTTCGACCAATATTTGAATTTTTTTTTTTGAAATGAGAGTCAAAAAAATAATATAATCGCTATTTTCATTTTTTCAGTTTATCTCTGTTTCCGATTTAGTTGAATTAGGGTGACACCTAGATGAAATAGTCTAATTTAATTAAGGGGGTAGCAGCGATGTGGCCGGCGATGTGGCTTATCATCAGGGAGGGATAGTTTTTGTGATAGCGGTAGTCTGGTAACCTTCCTCGAGTTATTCACGGAAAAATTGGAGAGTTTAGCTTGAGGTGCAGAAATAATTTTGATTAAAGCTTGAAGTTGCCTTCAGGTTAGCAACTTTTAACATTAAGGGGGAAGGTGGTCGGCTTTTTGATACCTTTCAACCAAGGCCTCAGAACAAATCCAGGGCAGTTGTAAAAATTCTGAGGATACTCGTCTTGTAGATCTAGCCTTGCGTCTACGATTACACATCTCAAAGTCAACCTTGTTACATCACACCACCAGCCCGACATGGTAGGTCTCATCCCTAGAGAACCACGGTCTTTTTACTATCATCCTTTTAGACCACCGACATCAAGCGTCTGAAAAATTTACACAGAGTACGGGAAGAGTGAGGTTACTAATATGTTTGAGCCATTTTTTGAATTTCGCTCTTGAATTTTTTAGAATCACTTTTGAAGCCGATTTAACAATTTTTTCGTCTTCAAAGTGATACTTCTCTCTAGACGGATGTTCAGAATAAGACCGTTTTCGACTCAGGTAGATGAATATAGTGTCGTCAATATGTTTGGCCAGATATTTCACCCAGAATTCTAGAAATATGACTATAAGTAAACCGGAAATGAAAAGTTCGAAAAAGTTCGTCTGATTGGAACAAAAGTAACCACAAAATTGAAGCTGAGATTCCCTGATTCAAAAAGTTGGCTTACAGCTAGATCAAAAATTTCTACAAATCGGCGTCAAATTCGATAATTAGGTTTAACATTTGGTTATAAAATAATTTGAAATTCTAGAATTCGATTAAGACATTTCCGATAATTTTAATGTCATGCATCGTTTTGGTGGGTCCATATTCACCAATAAAATGTTCATATCATGGTGGAATACCGGTTTATGCGGGCTATCCCCCTCACACCCAAACCATTGAAATTCCCTCATCAGCACAAACGCATTCGGGGACGCGACTTTGAGCGGTTATTGCGGAGAATATAATGCGATAGAAGATTCATATTTTATTGACCCGAGAATCAAGGATAGATTTAAATTGGAGGCCAATATTTTTCCGAATTTTAATTCTGTTTGCTCGATAAATGCAGAGAAAATAGAGTTTAGTTTTAGGTACTTCATCGGAAACCGTACATTTAACAACCGTAACATCAATATCATCTCGATTTTGAATAGCTTATCTAAATCGTCTGAAAAAAGCTAAGTTTTCGTATTCCTTCCGAGCTAAAAATGCACACTAAATCAAAACAATTTGAATATAAATAGTTTTTTACTTGAACTTTGAAGGCTCATCACCACGTGAATTAGTAGAATATATATAAAGTTCCAAAATTTAATTATCTTGGATGGATATACGCCAATAAAATGAACTTTATTTTTCAAAAGAGATAAACTAACTCAAAACCTTGGCTTTCTGAATTGTGTTCCTGATAAAAATATCTCTCTCCATAAGTCTAGAACAAAGAACTCCTTTTTTCCTGTGCCGAAAACATTTTCGAAAATTGTAAGCAACCTATTGTCGAGGATAAAAATAAATTTTATAGATCAAGTTGTTCAGCCACTAAAAAAAAACTGAGTATTAAGGTCAGCTGTACGCTTGATTATTCGGCATGATATATCAGCCGGATGTGCTCTTTGTCGCTTTGCATCGAATTCTAAACAGATTTATCAACACGATTTATGTTCAAAAATAATTATTCGCGCACTTATGTGTTTTTTTATTTTTTTGAGTGATAGGAAATCACTTGAGAAAAATAAACTCTCAATAAAAAACCAGAGATAAAATAATAGTACCAGAAGCAGCCTCAAGTAATTTTTAAATCTGAGTCTCCTCAGAATTTTGATTTTTATGTGTCGTATTTACGCTAAATTTTTAACGATAATCGGGTGCGAAAATCCTAAAAAAAAGAGGAAAAAATATCTTTTAACAACAAGTCGTATCAAATTTTGAAACCATTACTAGAAGAGATATGCGACTTTAGTACACATTTGAATTAAAAGTCTGTGAAGTTATATTTCTATCTCGTTTTGAGGATTAAAAGATCTCGCGTCCCCGAATGGCGTTTGGGTGTGAGGGGGTTAATAGCAAAAAAATATTCGAATTTTTGAAAATCCGTAGGAATTTTGTTCAGGATTGGTTTTGAAAAAATGACAGATTGCCAGCCAATCCAATTCCTTGGGTCAACTTTTGAGTCCATAACGATATTAATATATATAACATTATTCTAGTAAAGGGCTCAAGAAAACGCGACAGCCTACCCTGTAGAGGGGGTAGGCGTGTCGTAATTTTTGAGCCCCTTATAGAAATAATTATGAATAATAGATATCGGTTATCGACTATAAGGTGTGAGCCCAAGGAGATCTGGTCAGGGTGCAATCTTTTCATAAACAATTCTAGAACAAAAGTCTAGATTTCAAAATTCGAATATTTTTTTGTGCTTTAAACCCGCGATATACATCCGGTATTCCACCATGCCATGATGAACAGTGTTCTTTTTGGTGAATATGAGACCCACCGAAAACGATGCATGACATTAAAATTACGAAATGTCTTATCGAATTCTAGAAATTTCAATTATTTTAAGCCAAAATGTTAAACCTAATATCGAATGACGCTGATTGGTTAAAATTTGATTAGCTGTAAGCCAACTTTTTGATCAGTGAAATCTCAGCTTCAACTGTTGTGGTACTTTTGTTCCAACAGAACGAACTTTTTTTTCGTAACACGGTTTCATTTCGGGTTCACTTTCATATCAATTTCTAGAATTCTAGAAATTTTATTCAACATTCCTCCTCCATAACTTTAACCGCATTATTTTATCTACCTTAGTCGATGGAAAATGGCTTCATTCTTCAACATTCGTCTACAAAGAAGATAGAGTTTGAAGTCGAAAAACTTGGCAAAATCGGCGTTTAAGTGAGTTCTAGAAAAAAACAAAACAAAACTAAAAATATTATTTGTTAAATAATTTCGGCGATATGGGGTCAAAATTTATAATGCAATAAATTATGCCACCAGAATTATTAAGCTTAAAATCGAAAAATTCCTTGGGTTTTTTGTCGATATAAATGATTTAAATGATTTTTATATATAATATTTGCTTACGGGAGTGGGTGTAGCTGATTTGGGGTTTTGCTACGCCGATTCTCGACAAACAGGCAGCGGTAAGGATTCGAAAATTTTTGAAGCTTGAAGATCAACTTTTCAAGATCATTTTTAAAAGTACAGTAATCTGATACTATGCCACTTACGCAAACACAGATACTTCAAAATAGACCTCTAAAATCAGACTAAAAAAGGATCTCATCTCCCAATTTTGGATATTTTTTCTCGATTTTTATTCAGAGGCATCAGAGCGGAAATACCAATCTTTGATCGTGGCTTTTTTGAACTTTTTGTAACTTTCTTCGACACAATATCGAAAAAACGATATTGATTTTTTTTTGAAAAATTTCGATTTTTTTCAAATATGTAATAACTTATTTTCTTTTGCAGTTTGATAGTTACATTTCGACCTAAAATGCTTCAAAGTGTTTGAATATTTTCAATAACGCAAAAACTATATAACTTTTCGTCCAATTTATTTTTTGAACTTTCAAATATTGGAAAATTGTAGTTAACTTCATGTGCCTCCAGAATCAAGCAGAATCCAAAATTCATAAAACGTCCTTAGCTATTGTTTCATCCATGAACCCAAAATCTATCTCTAAAATTTAGAGAGGAGATAGTGTTTTACGGAGCCCCTTTCAAAAATTCGAAAACTCGTTTTTTCGTTATTGCGTCCAAGAAAATAAAAATAATCGGAAAAAGCTACGATCAAAGGTTGGTATTGCCGCCCTGATGCTTCTTAAAAAATCGTGGAAAAATCTCTACAATTGCGAAAGGAGATAGTTTTTAAGTCTGATTTAGAGGTTGATTTTGAAGTCTCTGTGTTTGCGTAGGTGTCATAGTATCAGATCACTGTAATTTTCATAATGATCTTAAATGGTTGTTTTTGAAGCTTAAATTTTTCTTGAATCATTACCACTGCCTGTTTCTCGAGAATCGGCGTAGGAAAACCCCAAATCAGCAACACCCACTCCCTTAAAAGTTGAATAAAATTTTTGGGCTGCAA
This sequence comes from Oikopleura vanhoeffeni, assembly GCA_004367855.1. NCBI lineage: Eukaryota > Metazoa > Chordata > Appendicularia > Copelata > Oikopleuridae > Oikopleura > Oikopleura vanhoeffeni. The sequence continues at coordinate 95,182 of SCLH01000856.1, read as the reverse complement.
TAAATGAACAGCTTTTCAAATAAAAAATTACCCCGATTATTTTTTTAGAATCTGCCTCCAATTTACACTCTCTTGAGACAAATAATTTTTGGCAAATCAACTTTACACTTATTTAATATATTTTCAATACAATCGTCACTTTAAGGTGTCCGAGGTTGTGCAAATTTCAATGCACCTAAAATGACAAAAAATGGCTCTCAAAATAAAAAGTTGAGTATCATTCAATTTTCACGAATGTCAAGAGAAATAAAGCACTGTAAAAAAATATTTTAACTCTCTGGTGTCTCAAATGGCATCTTGAATTTCTGCCGTATAAAAAATCCCAACCAGAAATTGTTTTGGGTCATTCGCGAAATATTTTCTCGCAGGTGATCATGTTATAAGTTGTTATTTGAGTGAAAATTTTTTATCCAAAATTTTCTAATTAATGCCCCTAAAAATGAAAAAAAAAGAAAAAATCTCAAAATTCACAAATAAAAATTTTTGGTGATCAAATTTTTGCTGTAATATTGTTCCGACGAAAAAAATTTTTCTTCAGAAGGTTATGTCCTGAGTTTTGATTTGGATAAAATATAATTTTATCTAGAGTTTTTCGATTAATGCCCCTAAAAGTCAAAAAAAGTTTAGAAAAATCTTCGAATTTCCCCCCAAAAAAAAATTGATGATACAATTTTGGCTTATCATCAGGGGGAGATAGTTTTTGTGATAGCGGTAGTCTGGTAACCTTCCTCGAGTTATTCTCCGGTAAAAATTGGAGAGTTTAGCTTGAGGTGCAGAAATAATTTTGATTAAAGCTTGAAGACCTGCCTTCAGGTTAGCAACTTTAACATTAAGGGGGTAGGTGTCGCTTTTTGATACCTTTCAACCACGCCTCAGAACAAATCTAGGGCAGTTGTAAAAATTCTGAGGATACTCGTTTGTAGATCTAGCCTTCGTCTAACGATTACACATCTCAAAGTCAACCTTGTTTCATCACACCACCAGGTGGTGAGTCTATTCTAGAGCACTAAACGGTTTTTTCTAAATCTATCTTCTTTTAGACCCCACATACAAAGCGTCTGAAAATTTACACAGAGTACGGGAAGAGTGAGGTTACTAATATGTCTGAGCCATTCTTTTTGAATTTCGCTCTTGAATTTTTTAGAATCACTTTTGAACGCCGATTTTTACAATTTTTCGTCTTCAAAGTGATACTTCTCCTAGACGGATGTTCAGAATAAGACCGTTTTTTCGACTCAGGTAGATGAATATAGTGTTGTCAATATGTTTGGCCCGGATTTTTGAATTTCACCCTAGAATTCTAGAAATATGACTATAAGTAAACCGGAAATGAAAAGTTCGAAAAAAAAGTTCGTCTGATNCTGATCTAATAATTTATTTCATCCTCAAAAATAGGTTGCTTACATTTTCGAAAATGTATTTTCGGCACAGAAAGAGTATCATTTCTAGACTTAATGAAAAGGATATTTTAAATTCGAGAACAGGATTCAGAAAAGCCAAGGTTTGAGTTATTTATATACGTTTGCCTATCACTATGGAGAGAAATCAGTTTTTTGAAAAAATAAAAGTTCATTTTTATGGCGTTATCATCAAAGATAATTAAATTTTGGAACTTTTTTCAATTCTCCAATCAACGTGATGAGCCTTCAAGTTCAAGTAAAAAAAACTATTTCAATTCAATGTTTCTGATTTAGTGCGTGCATCTTTTGGCTTTCGACAGATACAAAAAAACTTGTTTTTCAGACGATTCAGATGAGCTATTTGAAATTCGAGATCACATTTGAAATAGCCAGTTGTCTAACTTAATCTTTTGTAATGCATATGTGATTTTAAAAAATGTCATCGTTTCGATTGAACTAACCTGAAACTAAACCTCTATTTCTCTTGCATATCGAGGCAACAGAATAAAATTTTTGAAAAAAATTATTGGCCTCCAATTTTAATCTATCCTTGATCCTTGGCCCAGTGAAAATATGATATTATCGCATATTATCTCCGCAATAACCGCTCAAAGCTTGGACGTCCTCCGAATGCGTTTTGGTGTGAGGGGAATTTCAATGGTTGGTGTGAGGGGTTAAGGGAGTGGGTGTCGCAAATTTGAGCCTTTCCAAGGTCATTTCCCTCAACTGGCAAGGTGATATTTCCAAAAAAAACATTTGTAACTAACAAACCAACTTCGGGGTAATTTTGAACTTAACAGTAATCTGTACAATCCACCTACGCCGGACACCACGCTTTTTTAAAAAAGCCTCTTTAAAAAGGACACGCAGTTCGTACCTACTCCTTCAATTCATCTTTTTTATAATTTTTTGTGGGTGAGGCTCCGGGAAAAGCCTAACAAATCGTGCAAAATTGCTTTTGTTTTTAAAAATTCGCTTTCGGGCGCTGGACAAAAACGCAAAAAAATTAATTTTTTGAAAATGATCAGTTTGGAGGCCAGGCAAAGCTATCTCCTCCACCAGTGTGAGAGATATAGTCGACTCATACTTGCATCTGAAAGCACAAGACTTTCATTCAACAAATAAAGCCATAGGGAGAGTCCGACGATCACTATAGGTGTCGTTTTTCGGACAAATTGCTCTCGAGCGTTCCGTCGGCTCGTGGCCATGTCAACTTTTCGTTTTTAGCCAAATGTTGAATGTCGCTCGTGTCACGTGATATAGTTTGGGTGTAGCTTCAGGCAAAAGACATCGTGTAATCCGCTTCCACCAGGATCTCCGAGAGATACCAGTGCCTAGTTCTCTATCGCTCTCTCGACTCATACTGCATCTGAAGCCAGTTGCTTTCAAAGCAACAACTTGTTTGCATATGAACTGGAGAAGTTTTTTTAAATTTTGATTCGCGTCCTGAGGGCCATGTCAACTATTATTTGACCAAAATTTTGACAAAATTTAGGAAACCAGAAAAATGCTTCCAATAATTTTTTCCCGTAAATTCAACACTTTTTGATTGACCAAATTTTGGAGTGCAAATTAACTCGTAGCGTCAAAAGGAAAACAAATAACGCACTAAATCATAAATAAATCATAATTTTTTAGTTTCGTTTTTCGGCTGTTTTTGGCCGCCAACAGCCAAATTCCGAGGGTTAAAAGACCATAATGCATTATGTGTAAGCTTCTTTGGAGCCTGACACAAAAAATATAAAAATGATGAAATTAAGGCAGTACGGTACGAACTGCGTGTCTTTAAGAAGCTTTTTTAAAAGCGTAGGTGTCGGCGTAGTTGGGATTGTATCAGATTACTGTTAGTTTCAAATTACCGCGGAAGGTTGGCTGTATAACAAATGTTTTGGAATATCCCTTTTGCTAGTTTGACGGGAAAATGACCTTGAAGAGGCTTCAAATTTTGCGACACCCACTCCTTTAAGAGAGATCGATATCTGGGGGAAAACAAATATGACTTTTAAAATTTCAAACTGACCACAAATGCTGCCGAAACGTGAAACTTTTAACATTTTGAGTTTTTTTAATTATAAAAAGTTCATGGTATTTTGGCATCAGAAAGGGTGTCCAGTCCAATCCAATTGGCCGAATCCTGGTCCAAACCGTCTATAGTCCGATTGCAAAACGACTCTCGATTGAGTTTTTGAATGCTCAAAATGACGAAATATTCAGAAAAAAAATGTCCGAATCGGACTGTTTTCCACCTTTTGTGATTCAAAAACTTAATATTAATCTCAAATGTTTTTATGAAAATTAATGGGGGAAAAATGTCCAATTTTGGTAAGTCTTTCTGTTTAATATGTTTGTCATTTTGAGCTATCATGAGAATCACTTGATGAGTGTTCCAAACTGGTCGAACTAGACCACATTTTTTTGGGAAATTTTGCTGCCAGGCAGGCTAGGTCAGGATTTGTTTTCGGGCGGAAGTTTTTAGAGTAATTGAAAAACACTTGAGGTAAATGGCTGGGTCGAAAAATGCCGGACGAGGACTGCTTGGTTGCCTCAGTGGTTCCCGGTGGCGTTTTGGGCCAGGGCTCTGAGTATATTGGATTTTTTTCTCACCAGCAGCAATAACCGCTTGTCTGGGAACGTTAAATCCAGTTAGCCATTGTATTCAGGCGTTGTCAAATACAGGGCGTTGTTTTATAGGCACTGTCAGAAAAGGCCGTTCCTATGCTACTCCCAAATTTATGGACAGGGAGTAATGTATTTAAAGTGAAATGTATTTTTCCTGGAAAATAGTGAAATGTATTTTAAAAAAGTGAGTGAAATTATTTTAAAATTAACAAACCCAATTTTTTTGCGTAGGCGTTTAGTAGTGAAATGGATTTTTAGTGAAATGTGCTCAAATCATTAAGCCGAAAGTATTTTTTTAAGAGTGAAATGTATTTGGGGCTAAAACTCTAGTTTTAGGACAAAAAATGTTAACATGTAGTTATTATTACCCCCAACCAGTTTTTGGTTGAATTTTCGCTCGAAATTTTTAATGAATGCCTATATCAGAATAGAGTTCTGAAGCGTTGAAAGTGCCTTGAGGCTTTATATCGAGCACGATCTATTATCGTCACTCCTAAAAATCAACCTAAATCAAACTAAGGGCCCACGAGTCGTGGGCCACGACATGTTCCGGACAGTAAAAACAGTAATTTTTATCAGCTAAAGAAAAAGCGAAAGCAAAACTTACATGCTGTAACATGAGGGCGGAGGGTATGATGACCCAACCATTGATAGCAGCGCGCTCCATAAATATCTCATGGAAGACTTAGTTCTCACAAAGTTTAATCAGAGTAGATTGCCCTGCCCAAAAATTGAGCAGTTTTTAAGGGGAGTTTCAGTTGGCAAATATTTTTTCATTTCAGGTTAATGCTATAAAAAAGTCCAGTAAAAATTGATAACCAACCGACAAAAAATAATTCAGGGGATTACACAAATATGAGCAAATAAATATGACCAAATTTCGGGGTTTTTTAAAGGGGGTTCCATCGTCAGAATTGTTTTTGGAATATAAAAGCCAATAGATTCGTTGTTAAGGCCGAAAGAAAAGAATGAGCACTACTGCCTGCTTTTCGTACGATGTATGAGCGTGCGTGGATCAGCGATATCTTTGCCGAGAACGGAAGGTCATCTGGTAATCAAAAACAATTAAATCAAATAATATAGAACAAATTAAGTTGACCCCAGTGTCACGGTACAAAAACAATGCAAAAACTGGATTTGTCAAGGAAAAAAATAGGTTGGGGTGAGATATTAAGGGTTCCGTAGGACCTATTTTTCTTGCACCAACCCTAGTTATATTTTGACAAAGTTTTGCCATGCCCCAAGTGTACACAATAGTTTTTCATGAAACACAAAATACGATCCATATCTTGAAGGTTAAATTAGGGTTAGGTTTAATTCGTGTCCAGTGTACACGGTATAAACAACGCAAAGCTGTTTCTTGGGAAAAAGCTAGGCGTTAGGGTTAAAAAATTAGGTTGTGTTCCGCAGCGAACACACGACCATATTTTTTTAACAATAACCATAGTCTTTCCTAGAAAAGTTTTGCCATACCACGAGTATGTACACAAAACATGGTTAAAGCCCCCGGCCAGGCCCGCCGGGAGGCAATACTTTTAAAAATATTATTCAATGATTTGAATTTGCAATAAAATTAATAGCCTGACAGTCCCCGGCAGGCTCGCCGGGAAGCAACACATTTTTATTGAATGGTGAAATTGAATTACCAATAAAAATTAAATACGTCAGAGCCCTGGCAAGGCCCGCCGGGGGACAACCCTTTTTTAAAATATTAATTCAATGATGAAATTAAATTGCCCAAGAAAGAAAATTACCCTTTGAGTGTTTATTAACCTAGATCGTAGGATTTTTAGATGTTGCATTTTTTTGGAAAAAACCGTGATAAAACTAAATTTTTAATTCCCTGCCATAAAGATACAAAAAAGCTTTGAAAATTCGATTTACATTCGCTGATTTTTAACTTCAATCGAATTCGAACAAAAGATTTGAAATTCGATTTTGTGAGTTCGACATTGTTTGGAAAATGATTTTGCCTGATTTTTAATTTCAAATTCTTTCTATTTGATTTTAAGAATTTTCCCAAAAATTCAACCTTCGAATCTTAAAAAGTTTTCACCGAAGTATCCACAATTTGTTGTTGCTAAACTTTTATAAATAAGCTGAAAAACTTATTTTTGTAAAAATCACCAAAAGATGGAAAAAGTTGTTCCGATCCAAATGCAAAAATTTAAAATTTTGGTCTTTACCATGGTTCAAAACCATTGTTTTGCAAAATAATTCACGACTAAAATCCTACGACCTAAATGTGGACCTGGGGTTTTTTTCAAAAATGATTCGATTTCCTTCCAATTTGTGGTGGATTTACCAAATTTCAACTCATACTTTTAAGAATCACTAAACCTCTTTTAAGACAAGCGAGATGATCCTTTTATAAAACTATAAAGACACATTCAAGTCGCGTTTCCTAAATTTTCTTCAAAAGTGAGACATTTCATACTTGAATTCTTTAGACATTATTTTCATAACAGTAAAATCATAAAATACTGATAAAAAAAAATCGCCGAAATATTCCGGTTTATAATTTGCCCTCTTTGCGGCCTCTATAGTGCCACCATTTATGCCTCAGCGAAGTTTGATCCTCATAAAAGTAGGTTAAAACTCTTAATACTGGTTTGGCGCGAATTGATCGGAGTCAATCAGAAATAGAATTTTACGTATTTGTAAAACTTCGTATTTTTTGAATATAGCGATTTATTTTTGTTTTGAACGTTTTACGATGATTTTTCGATTAGAGACGACCAGAGAAAAAATAAGATTTGATGGCTTTTGAATTTTTGGAACTGCGGATGCACAAGGCCCGATAGATTTGAAAAGTTAATTAGGCATTTTATTTTTTTTCTATTTGACGACGAAACCCGAAAAATGATAATTTTTGTCATCATAATTAATGGGTGGCATCGAACGAATTACTATCTACCATTTCTATCTTGTTTTCCTTAAATTTTGAGATAAAAATGTTTTTTCTTTAAAAAAACATTTTTTGATCCAGTTTTCAGAGCTTTTAGGGGTGAAAGTTAATGTCTCGATTTTTTTTATGACAATTTCGAGATTAAAATTATATTTTCTGTAAAAAATCGGTTTTATAGTATCAATTTGATAACAAAATGTTTGCGAGAGAAACATAACATTTATCCCATAATTATGTAAAAAAATTGGTCGCTATTAACAGAGGGTAAGGATAATACCAGCGAAATAAATATGAAATTGGAAGTTAAGTTTTTCTTTTCACGGATTCGTTAGTCTCGCGCGTCACCTAGGCGCGTGCGATATTTTTTTTTGGGGTGCGTTGTGGTTGGGGTTTCCTACCCCCACCGTACATGAGTTATTTTGACTTTATAAAAATAAGTATCAGAATAAAACTAAGGTTTTGGTTGAGAAATTAAAGAATTTTGGATATTTGTTAAAAACTAAAATTAACTAGAAAAATATCCGAGATCATCGATTTTCGAAAGTCCTATCAAATTCAAATCAACAATTTGGAATTTTTCAAGTTGCAATTCTAACTGAAATTATTTATCAATAAAAAATTAGAATAATTCAAAAGTCATCCCGATTAAGAACACGGATTAACTTAATAAAGAGGATATAATACCCTGGGTATTTCGAGGTTTTTCGAAATTTTTGAGACTTTTACTTCGAAATTAAATTATAAGTTCTGGCATGCCGCGGCATCGGCAGACAGATTTGGAAAAGCCTGATCAGATGACCTGATCGGATTAACCCGGAAAAAATTCTGATCGGATCGACCCGAAATAAACTTGATCAGATTTTTTTGAAGCACTTGATCAGATTGACGCCAATCCGACATAATATTTCCGATCTAGATCAGAATTTTGAGGAGGGTTTAGGCTGGAAAGGCTTTTTCAGGCCTCATAACTTTCCGCTGTGAAAAGTGAAGTTTAATTAACTCCCGTAGTGTTTTTCTGGTCATGCGTGACCAGATGCCCTTTAGTCGCAATTTAGGACCCTTAATCATTTATGAATGACAATTTACAAAGTGTTCAATAATTTATTTGGATAATTGACGTTTGTGCTATTTTTAAACGAAAATTTTTGCTGTATTACAGTACGTATTTTTTGCAAAAAAAAATAAATCATCAAAAAAAGCTCCTGAGCGGGATCAGAAAAAAATCCTAAGACTTTTTTCTCATAACACCATAGCACGAAAATGATCATGTGACCGTATATTCAAGGGATAAGGTCGGTGAAAGTAGTACTGTTTTTTTCAAAAATTACTTAAATCAATTTTTGAAAATAGTGTAGCGGGTTTTTAGAAGTTTTAATGACTTTTTTCCCATTACACCAAATTTCAAAAACGAGCCCGTGACCTTCAAATAAGGAAATAAGGTTTTGGTTCAAGTACACAAATAGTGATCAAATTACGCCGAAAAATTTTTGGACCAATAAACACCTAAAATTATGAGGAAATTCTCGAAATTTGTTTCTGTGGTGTGACCGGAAATGCATTTTGTGGCCTTCCTGAGTTCAATTGGTGCATTTACCATGTCCCAAAGCTTTTCCTTAAAGCTTTTTGTAAATAACATTCAAAGTAGAGCCACAATTGTGGCTTTGGTGCCTTGGCGGAACTTTTTTTATATGCTCACAAGGATTAACAGCGGGTGATCTCAAATATGATGAAAAATATGTTGCTCTGATTGTTGCGCTCTGACTTTTCCATATAAAATTAGAATTGAATTTGAGTCTTTTTTGGTTTCAAAATAATTATATCGAAATACAAGAGTTTTTTTTAAAATTTGTGATTACAGACGAATTTACTCTCGAAAAAATAAAAAAGTGAGTCAGAGACATCAGAAAATAAAACTTCATTAAAAAATATTGAGAATTAAATTTCTTTAAAAGTTTAATTATTTTTCAAAAATTAATCGCAAACTCTATGAGCGA
>SCLH01000856.1:55157-78911 GCA_004367855.1 Oikopleura vanhoeffeni | reverse complement strand
GTAAAATCTTGTTTTAAATAAAGTACTACAAAGAGTAACGTATACAAAACTAGTTAGATAATGTCGAGTTGTATAACAATTTTACTTACAATTTTGAATCCACATATTCCTTAGCTTATGCTGCAATTGTCCTTTTATAGCCTATATATACATCAGATCTAATATGACAGATCTCGTATGAGAAATATGATAATGCAGAAATGTCCCAAATGTAGATTCTGTCATAATCACAAAAGAGAACATTCTGCGGGCTAATCAACCCTACGCCGCCGCTCCCGCGGACGGTCGGGTTGATTACCCGACAGAATGTTCTTTTTGTGATTATCGACAGAGATCTACATTTGTACATTTCGACCCATAATACAGCAAATTTTTTTTGTGAGCACAGAAGTCATCGAAAAAATTAATTTTATCATGATCGAAATTCAAGTTACTGCTGAAAATGAGGGTTTTTAGAATTCATTTTCTGACCACTAGTTTTTTCATGAAAGGATTTAGTTTACTCCACTGCGTGCCCTACCTATAGCCCTTTAACCCGTCTCGCTTAATCCTTGCTCGGATTTTCTTGTGAATAGGTCTAGGTTCGGAAATTTCGGGCCTCAAAATTTTACAAGATCGGATCGGTTCGGACCCGAGTTTGAAAAAATGTGATCGGATCGGAACAACGTGATCGGATCGGAAAAAAACCCGATCTGATCGGTTTGCTCGGACCTGCTCGGTATTTCCGAGCAGATATTTTAGCTCGGACGCCCATCCCTGGGTCTAGGAAGCGAGAAAGTGGCCTTGACACACTTTGGCAGATTTGAGGTCTCAGACGGAGAAAACATTTGCTTTAGCAAGTTGATTAGGGAGAAATATTTCATCAAATCTTTCAAAGTTTTTCAAGGCCACTGTCAACGCTTCCTAGACCTATTCACAAAAAATTCGAGCGAGGTTTAAGCAAACCTGGTTAAAGAAGTGGGCGTTGATATCTTAGCTTCACGTATAATTATTTTTGATTGATTCTTGTAGAGAATTTTCTGCCAAGTTGTTTTATTTTTAAGTTTTTTTTTGGTTTTGAGATTTGTTTCAAGAAAAGTTTGTTCTTCGTGGGTGGAAATTAAAGGTTAAATTATGGGTGACGATAATTGAGAAAAATTAGAAATTGACAAGTCGTTCCTAAGCCTTTGAAAGTTTCGAGAGAAAATCGTTAAAACGGCTACGCTCTGACCTTGACCCTGGCTTTGCGGTAAATTTGATGCACAAATTGGAAATTTTTTATATATTTTCAAGGAAAAGTACTTGGGGCAAAATTAAAAAAAAGGTTACGCTTGGAGATGCGCATTCATATTTGGAAGTTGAATTCCAAATAACAAGAAAAAATGATGAGAAATGAATGAGGAATGCCTACTGATAATCATTTTCTGAGCGTAGGTTGAGGTATCAGATGCTCTGAATAGTACTGACAACTTCCTTAAAAAGTTGTTATTCGTAAAATTAATTACTTCTGAAGCCAGGTTTCTCAAAAACTTTACTTGAAAATGTGTAAAAAAGAGCCCAATTATCGACGCCTACTCCCTTAAAGGGTGTGGGTGTCGCAGGCTGCGACAGCGACACTGTCGCTGATTTGGGGTTTTACTATGCCGATTCTCGACAAACAGCCAGCGGTTATGATGGAAACACTTTTGTAGCTTGAAGAACAACTCTTCAAGATCAATTTTAAAAATACAGTAATCTGGTACTATGCCACCTACAAACATTTAATAAGCGTCCCCAAGAAAAACTAATAAACTATTTCTCTGTCAATTTACATCATTTTTTGAGCATTTTTTGTGTCAGGCTAGAAAACAACAAAACACACACCTTCTACCGATTTTTTCAGATTTTTGCTTGGCCAAAAAAGCCAAAAAACGAAAACAAAAATTATTGATTTATTTATGATTTGAATTGAAAGTGCGTTAATTTGTTTTCTTTTGACGTTACCGAGTTAACAATTGCACCAAAAATCCTTAAAAGTGTTTGAATTTCCGGAAAAAAATATTTTGGAGCATTTCGTCAATTTTAAATTTTTTTGGTTTCAAAAATTTTGTCGAAATTCAAAATGAAAAGTTGACATGGCCCCCAAAAGACACTCAATGAAAATTAAAAAAAAACTCTACTGACTACTACTCTAACTGTGACAAAAGTGAATTGTCAAACAAGTCTTGGGCTTCCATATGCAGTATAACTTATACTGTATAAGCCGATACTTTATCTCCTAAACTGGCGGAGGAGATACCTGTGGCCTGAGCCTCCCAAACTGAGCTTTATAAAATTCTTAAGTTTTTGTCCGCCAGAAGCAAATTTTCGAGGAACGGACGCATGGAATTATTTGTCATGCTTTTCTGGAGCTTGTCACCAAAAAATTATAAAAACTGATGAAAATTGAAGGAGAAAATACGAATTGATTGTTTTTTTAGGTGGCTTATTAAAAGCGTAGGTATGGGCCTAGGTGGTAGTGTATCAGATAACTGTACTTTTTAAATTGATCTTGAAGAGTTGTTCTTCAAGCTTCGAAAGTTTTTGGATAATAACCGCTGCTTGTTTGTCGAGAATCGGCATATCAAAACCCCAAATCAGCGACACCCACACCAACGGGATAGGGGATTGAGGGTGTTTCATTTTTTCTATCGGCATCGAAATAAAAAAAATGAAGTAATGCTTTCTACTAACCAGTACTTGAGAAAAATTTTGCGATTATTTTTGTAGCGCCAGGACAACCCGAAGTACTGTTTAAGGGGGTGCCATAAGTCCTGCAGATTGGTACATTTTTTCAGAGCGATATCCCTTTATCACTTTTTGGTTAGAATGCGTAGCCACTAGTCCTTTTAACGTGTGATTTTAACGTTATGGCTACGCATTCTAACNTTTTTTTTTCAATTAAAGTGATCATTCTTGCGATAGTTTATATTTTTAATTTCTTAACATAACTAATTATCTGGGTAAATATAAAAAAACCACTTTTCACTGTACATCCATTTCCAACTAAACCCGACTACAGAATTTATTTCGAAGACGATATTAATAAACTTCAGACATTTTCGGGTGTTATGAGCTAAAAAGTCTTGTTTAATTCTGCTCATTAAAAAATTTCTTCGATATCAAAATTTTTTTTCATGAAAAATGGTCAAAAATGCCAACAAAGTAGAGAAAAACAATTTTTTGAAATTTTTACGATTTTAAAATTGAAAACTCGAACTCAAATCTTTTCTAAAATGAATAAAAATAATTTTATCAAGCTGAAACATATTTATATCGGTTCAGCTAACTATAATAAGCATAAAAAAACATACTGACTTATTATTTTCGTAAGTTATAACGACTCCAGTCTGCTTGGTTTATGGCACCCCCTTAACAAATTTTACTCACCATTAATTACTTTATTTGTTTTTATAATTACGGAGGTTCTGAATTGGTGAAATATTTTTAATAGTGAACTAAAAATTGTCTTGAAAAGTTAACCTGAAAGAATATGACTTGTTATTATATTTCAAAAACAAAGTATAATTAATTGATGTGAAATTAGATCAAAGTTTCGACGAAATGCATAACTTTGGAATGATCGCCGCACTCACTTGATAAAAACGTTTTGATAAAAAATTATTTTATTTGAAAGCAGCTACATTTTACCAGCAACAAAAATGTTTGCACCCACAACCCCCTTGAAGAGGCTGCCTGTTCGGACAGTAGCAACAGTACTTGCACAACTTTTTCCTCTTTTAACCCTTGGAACACGCATTTTTTTTAATTCAAATCGGGCATATAAAAGTGACAAAATTTTCTAGTCCTTTCCGACACGTAAGACATACATGACAGTTCTTAGAATTTTATTCCGGACACAGTGATATAAAAATCAGCAACTTCATTAACCGTTGGCCTCTCCGCTTGCAGAAAAAGAGCGAAAAGTTGAAAAATTTGTGCGAGAGGGTTAATGGCCCTTCGTTCTCAAGCGAGAGCTGCGTAGGTTTTCACACTGCATTGTGAGTGGCTTATTAGTGCAGTGAGCTTCAGTATGTGTGTGTGATAAGTGTAGTGACATGATTTGTATTTATATTATTCAAACAAATGAGAGTGAGCGTGCGTAATCAGTTCTTATGTCTAAACGCCTACACGAATATTTCAAACTTATTTATAAACGAGTTTAAAAATAAATCACATCTCAACATGAGATTCTCAAGTAATACTTTTGTTAGCTATCTATACAATTAGATTGGAAAGTGATGAATATCGATTTTAATCTTGTACAAATAACTTTTTTTAATATATTACATAATTAAAAATAATGACGCATTACTTATTACTCTGAATGAAAATAAAATGTGAAATATATCAGGAGTTTTGACCAAATTTGATGGTTCTAATTGTTTAGTCGCAATTTAAGCTAATTAATCAATTTAAGCCTGGAAATTAGTGAAAAACATTTTTTTTTTACTTTTAAAATTACAACCTTCAAATTTGTCCGTTATCTATATTTGAATTTTGAAAATGTACAAATTTCACGCATATACGACTTGATAAAGTAACCCATAACCTATTTTATTTCATTGTAACTTTATCTTTATTTCAAAATTGTCGTTTGTTTCCGAACATTACATATATCGAGAAACGATCTTAAATTAAATTTTATTTTTTAGAGAAACCTGCTTCCACAGCTCAATAATTCAAATGAAAAAAAAATTTTGAGTTCAAGTTGTGCCGTTCCAACTCCGATACTGTGAAATCTGAAACAAACTTATGATCCCGATCACCTCAAAACGTTACGATCCTGAAAATCAAAATTCGCTTGAAATAATATTATTATTTATTGTACACAAAATTCTTGAACCTAATCTATAGAGCTGCACTCACGTAAATTAACGCCCGCTTTCGATAAGGGTAAATTCAGTTTGTAGTTACCTACCGTGGTGTCGTTAAGCTCTCTATTAGTTGTGTTACGGAGTTTTTTTCACACCTAATCAGAACATTTAAAGAGTTTTCTAAATAAAATGAAGTACGATTATTTTTCTCCGCAGTGACAAGGTAAAACCAATACTTTACCCTACAATTTTATTACTATTAAATTGTCCATCCAGTCTTTGAAAAAAAGCATTTAACTTTCGAAAAAAAAAGCAAGTGATTAGGGAGAAATATATTTCATCAAATCTTTCCAAAGTTTTTCAAGGCCACTGTCAACGCTTCCTAGACCTATCACAAAAAATTCGGCGAGGTTTAAAGCAAACCTGGTTAAAGAAGTGGGCGTTGATATCTTAGCTTCACGTATAATTATTTTTTGATTGATTCTTGTAGAGAATTTTCTGCCAAGTTTTCTATTTTTAAGTTTTTTTTGGTTTTGAGATTTGTTTCAAGAAAGTTTGTTCTTCGTGGGTGGAAATTAAAGGTTAAATTATGGGTGCGATTAATTGAGAAAAATTAGAAATTGACAAGTCGTTCCTGAGCCTTTGAAAGTTTCGAGAGAAAATCGTTAAAACGGCTACGCTCTGACCTTGACCCTGGCTTTGCGGTAAATTTGATGCACAAATGGGAAATTTTTTATATATTTCAAGGAAAAGTACTTGGGGCAAATTAAAAAAAAGGTTACGCTTGGAGTGCGCATTCATATTTGGAGTTGAATTCCAAATAAACAAGAAAAAATGATGAGAAATGAATGAGGAATGCCTACTGATAATCATTTTCTGAGCGTAGGTTGAGGTATCAGATGCTCTGAATAGTACCGACAACTTCCTTAAAAAGTTGCTATTCGTAAATTAATTACTTCTGAAGCCAGGTTTCTCAAAAACTTACTTGAAAATGTGTAAAAAAGAGCTCAATTATCGACGCCTACTCCCTTAAAGGGTGTGGGTGTCGCAGCGACACTGTCGCTGATTTGGGGTTTAACTATGCCGATTCTCGCAAACAGCCAGCGGTTATGATCGAAACACTTTTGTAGCTTGAAGAACAACTCTTCAAGATCAATTTTAAAAATACAGTAATCTGGTACTATGCCACCTACAAACATTTAATAAGCGTCCCAAGAAAAACTAATAAACTATTTCTCTGTCAATTTACAATTTTTTGAGCATTTTTTGTGTCAGGCTAGAAAACAACAAAACACACACCTTCTACCGATTTTTTTTCAGATTTTTTGCTTGGCCAAAAAAGCCAAAAAACGAAAACAAAATTATTGATTTATTTATGATTTGAATTGAAAGTGCGTTAATTTGTTTTCTTTTGACGTTACCGCAGTTAACAATTGCACCAAAAATCCTTAAAAGTGTTTGAATTTACGGAAAAAATATTTTGGAGCATTTCGTCAATTTTAAATTTTTTTGGTTTCAAAAATTTTGTCGAATTCAAAATAAAAATGAAAAGTTGACATGGCCCCAAAAAGACACTCAATGAAAATTAAAAAAAACTCTACTGACTACTACTCTAACTGTGACAAAAGTGAATTGTCAAACAAGTCTTGGGCTTCCATATGCAGTATAACTTATACTGTATAAGCCGATACTTTATCTCCTAAACGGCGAGGAGATACCTGTGGCCTGAGCCTCCCAAACTGAGCTTTAAAAATTCTTAAGTTTTTGTCCGCCAGAAGCAAATTTTCGAGGAACGGACGCATGGAATTATTTGTCATGCTTTCTGGAGCTTGTCACCAAAAATTATAAAAACTGATGAAAATTGAAGGAGAAAATACGAATTGATTGTTTTTTAGGTGGCTTATTAAAAGCGTAGGTATGGGCCTAGTGGTAGTGTATCAGATAACTGTACTTTTTAAATTGACTTGAAGAGTTGTTCTTCAAGCTTCGAAAGTTTTGGATAATAACCGCTGCTTGTTTGTCGAGAATCGGCATATCAAAACCCCAAATCAGCGACACCCACACAACGGTATAGGGGATTGAGGGTGTTTCATTTTTTCTATCGGCATCGAAATAAAAAAATGAAGTAATGCTTTCTACTACCAGTACTTGAGAAAAATTTTGCGATTATTTTGTAGCGCCAGGACAACCCGAAGTACTGTTTAAGGGGGTGCCATAAGTCCTGCAGATTGGTACATTTTTTCAGAGCGATAATCCCTTTATCACTTTTTGGTTAGAATGCGTAGCCACTGTCCTTTTAACGTGTGATTTTAACGTTATGGCTACGCATTCTAACCAAAACGTGATAAAGGGATATATGAAAGAAAAAAATGTGAAAATTATTTTTTTTCATTAAAGTGATCATTCTTGCGATAGTTTTTATATTTTTAATTTCTTAACATAACTAATTATCTGGGAAAATATAAAAAAACCCTTTTCACTGTACATCCATTTCCAACTAAACCCGACTACAGAATTTATTTCGAAGACGATATTAATAAACTTCAGACATTTTCGGGTGTTATAGCTAAAAAGTCTGTTTTAATTCTGCACATTAAAAAATTTCTTCAATATCAAATTTTTTTTTCGTGAAAAATGGTCAAAAATGCCAACAAAGTAGAGAAAAACAATTTTTTTTGAAATTTTTACGATTTCAAAATGAAACTCGAACTCAAATCTTTCCTAAAATGAATAAAAATAATTTTATCAAGCTGAAACATATTTATAATCGGTTCAAGCTAACTATAATAAGCATAAAAAAATATACTGACTTATTATTTTCGTAAGTTATAACGACTCCTGTTTATTTGTTTTTATAATTACGGAGCTTCTGAATTGGTGAAATATTTTTAATAGTGAACTAAATTGTCTTGAAAAAGTTAACCTGAAAGAATATGACTTGTTATTATATTTCAAAAACAAAGTATAATTAATTGATGTGAAATTAGATCAAAGTTTCGACGAAATGCATAACTTTGGAATGATCGCCGCACTCACTTGATAAAAACGTTTTGATAAAAAATTATTTTATTTTAAAGCGGCTAAATTTTACCAGCAACAAAAATGTTTGCACCCACAACCCCTTGAAGAGGCTGCCTGTTCGGACAGTAGCAACAGTACTTGCACAACTTTTTCCTCTTTTAACCCTTGGAATCATAGAGCCGATTATCGGCTCAAGCCTCCCTAAGACCTTTTAAAAAAGCCAAAAAAAGGTCACAGAATTGTTTTATTCCGAACATATTATGAAGAATTTTGCGGTAATTCCGAATAAAATGTTTTTTTTTGGATATTTGGTTCGAATATTACGGGGAGTTGATTTTTTGAGATTTTTCGCCGAAGTTTTACTTCCGGATAAATTATTTCGAAACTAGACATCAAATACAAATGTGAGATAATCCAGTTTTTTGGAAATTGTTTTGGCATACAAACATTTAACAGTAAATTTATTCGTATCTTATGACAGATATTTTTTTTGAAAGTGAAATTTTAAAACTTTCAATTTAAGTATTCCATGAAAAATTATTTATTAATAAAATTAATTTAATCATCAAAAATTGTCCACACTGTCACTTGATTACTATATAAATTAAAAATAATAATAAAAAGTGTATTAATCTGCTTTGTTTGGAAATAAGCCATTTTTCTAAAAATTTGTGATTCATAATTTTCATAATTTTTTTTTCTTTTTAAAAAATAACTTTTGATTGATGATATCACGAAGATCCTGCCTAGTGTAATTTTTATCTTGAGCGTCATCAATTTGATAAAGTGGGCAATCAAATCGAGGGATTCTTGAATTGAGTCGATAATCGGGTATTATGATTGGACACTGGCTCAAAGTGATGACGCTAAAGATAAAAATTACACCAGGCAGGATCTTCGATATAGATCTAATCGAATGAAAGTGTTACATAGAACAGATACTTAGGCGTTGGTACATATACAAATAAAATTTGTGAAGACTACGATGAGCACGTATCACGTGATATGATACACCTTGGTTTGCCAACTTTATATTATAGAACTAAAAATCAAAATTCTAGAATTTGAAATGATTGATGCAAATATATATCTGTTCAACTTTCTATTGCGAAAGTAATTGGAGCTTCAACCACCTTGAGCTTTCTGTAAACAACGTCCAAAATAGAGCCGATATATCGGCTCTGGTGCCTTGGCGGACTTTTTTTTCTGTGATTCCAGTGGTTAAGGGATTATAAAAAGCGATAAATTACCTGCAAATTTTCGTTTTCAATGAGTCGAATTTGCGTTTGTGCTTCATGTTGCATTTTCCGGAGCAACTTTTTAGATTTATGAACCTGCCAACCACAGTTGTTCTCTATAGCAGCAGCTTCAAGTATTCGTACGTCCTGGTCCGGTACGAGAAATTTTTGTCTTTTTTCCCTTCGATATTTCTGGTCCTCGTTTTCTTCCGTGAGAATTCGTTCATCATTTTCTTCCTGATTTTCATCAGGTAACTGATCCTTTCTATTCTCTTGCTGATTTTCTCCAGGTACGATGGTTTCTGTAAAACGTGGATCAGCTAAACATCGTAATGGTCCGACGAGTAACCACTCTTTTAAAAGACTGCTTTTCTGTTTACCGACGAAGTCTTCCGGATCGTACCCAAATTCATTGATTAAATTGATTTTGACAGCGCGCAAAAATTTATCGAAAAAAGAGCTGGGGATGACGTTTTGTAATTTTTTTTCGCTAATAACATGTTTATCAGCCCAAATTAAGGATTCAGATAAGTTATCGACATCCCTTTCAATATCTTTGAATTCCTTATAATACCGATTTTTCAATCTAGAAGTTTCATTCGAGAACTTTCGTTTTTGACCCCAGGCGGAACGTATTAAACTTAAGTTGTACGGCTCCAAAAGTTCTGATTTCGATCGAGAACCTAATCGAACAACTCCTTCTGGGTAAATATTAACAATTGATTCTAGAAATTGATCCAAAGCATGATTTGTAAAACAAATGACCAATATTGGACATCCTTTGGCAATGGTTCGTTGGCCGACCACTGGTTTAGAGTACCAAAACTGTGAATTGTCTAGTAGACATTTGACGACTTTGAGGGCTATATAGGTTTTACCCGTCCCTGGAGGGCCCTTTACACGGTTAAAAATGTTTAAAAAAAAAGTTGTAGTACAAACTAGTAATTAATGGAGATGCCTTAGTCAGAATTAACTCAAGACTCTTTTTTTGCTAAATTTTAGGAAGTCGCTAATTGAGAATGGGAATAAAAATAAGTTGATAAGCCTTTTTTATATTTTGCGGGAAAACATTTTTTTGTTGTTCGCTATTAATGTTCATCGTTTTTCATCCTTTTTCAAAAGTCTTCTTTTAATTACAAAAATAAATATAAATTAAGTTTTTGATGTTAACAGCTGTCCGCTGACTCATAAGCTGAACATTCAGTTAATGGGGTGGTGTGGATGAATTTTGGAGGCTTGGTACGGCTAAACTAATGACGGTAGACCATTTCTCAATCAATTACACATGAAAGATCTATCCTTGATCTCGCGATTCCATTAGACAATTCAGTACCACTCAAACCAACCATCTTGTTAACCGCGGTTAAACACGAGTCCCTCAGCTTTTTTCAAAGAAACAAGGACCTAGAGCTTAGCTTATTGGAAAGTTTTGGATTTGGTGAGAATCTGGAAATTGTCTGAATTTTAGTGAGGCGCTATTTTTTCGATTTTTGCCTCGCGGGTCAGCAATCTGGTGAATATGCCGAAAATGGTGTTTTCGACGTTTTGATACAAGGCTTTTTCTGTGGAAATGCCGGAAACGTCATTCTCGGAATATGACAAGCCCAAGGGTTGGTGAACATCGAATAGGAAGAATTTCATAATTTCGGCCTGATTGGCCGTAAATCGAGAAAAAAGTGCGCGAAATCGAAAATTTTGAACATAAAAGTGAGAATTAGAAAATCTAGTGGCCACCAAAAATTTCCTCGATTTGCCGAAACCGATATCAGCAACTATGGTATCATTTCCAACACAAACAGTGCTAGAGAGCATAACGAATGTTTATAGAAAAACCTATTTTTTTTCTAGAATCCGTTGTGTTGAAAATGAGCCATAGTTGCTAATATCGGTTTCAGCAAATCGAGGAAATTTTGGTGGCACTTAGATTTTCTAATTCTCACTTTATGTTCAAAATGTTCGATATCGCGCACTTTTTTGCCGATTTACAGGCAATCAGGCCGAAATTCAAAAAAGTACTTTCTATTTCGATGTTCACCAACCCTGGGCTTGTTTATATTCTGAAAATGACGTTTCTGGCATTACCACAGAAAAAACTTGTATCAAAACGTCGAAAAAAAACATTTTTCGGCATATTCAACCAGATTGCTGACCCGTGAGGGAAAAATCGAAAAAAATAGCTCCTATTCACTAAAATTCAGACAATTTTCCGGATTCTCACCTAATCTCAAACTTTCCGATATAAGCTCCAGGATCTTGTTTCTTTGAAAAAAGCTGATGGACTCGTGTTTAACCGCGGTTAACCAGATGGTTAGTGGGAGTGGCACTGAATTGTCTGATGGATCCGAGATCAAGGATAGATCTTTCATGTGTAATGATGAGAAATGGTCTACCGTCATGAGTTTAGCCGTACCAAGCCTCCAAAATGTCAAAATTCATCCACACCACCCCTTTAAAGTCAATAATATTTCTTTAAATTTGAGACTAAAACATTTGAGCTAAAAAACAGCAAGATAGAATTTTTCGCGACCACCATTTCCTTATCTATGATTTTTAGGCATTCAAAGCAAAATAAGGAATAAACTTTATTTAAATTTAGAAACTGATAGGTTGTATTACGAAAATAAAAGATTTGACCGATTCCTGAATTACGGATAACTCTTTGGTCAGTGCTGATTTTACGCATCAAGTTGACTCCCATGCAAGGCCATTTTTCTTTCGTGATTCCATGTTTCATTTAAAACATTTATTTTTTACCCATTTCCTCATAACCTTTCAGCATAAGAGACGATAAATCATAGTGTGGCTCAACATTCTTGAGATATTACAAAACTTTGAATTTTTTGCCAAAATGCCATTTTCGTTTCTTATCAAGTAATTTTTTAACAACTAGTTGTGAAGGTTTTAGCGAAGATTGAGACTGCAGTTTTATGAGCACATGCTATCACATTGGATTTTTACGTCAAATAATATCTGGAATAAAATATAAAAAAAAAAAACCTCGTTTTATGCTGTTGTTAAATCATATAAAATATCCCATTTTGTCTGGTGAGAATTGCTGAATATCATAAAAACTTACCAATAAAAACTTTCTGGGTTTTAGTTCGATGTTTCTGCTGGCCAACATCATACTACTCGTAATATAATCAGTCTGTATGTTTCAAAACACAATAAAGCAGGTGCTGCAAAATTAATTTGAAACAAGCAAATTACGAAAAATATTATTTTGAATAGTTGATCGTGTTCAATTGAAGTACTTCGAAAGTTGCATCGAAAACGAATCATATTATTTGAAATTTTAAATACAAAATAATTTTCTAGGAAGAGAAAATAATTTTTTTTTGTCAAATTAAGCAATTTCAGATATGTTTTCTACGTTAATGAGCTGAATAAGCCATCGTTTGAGACAAAATTTCTAACATATTACATTAAGAATTAGCAAAAATTTCAATGATCTTCCGTGTGGGACCCTTCCTGGGTTTAACCGCGGGTTATAGGCGAACTCTGAAGCTAAAGCGAACTCTAGGTGCCTGCGAATAAAATCCATTCCTTATAAGGCTCAAAAAATGCCGAACTTTCAAGCATGGTGTATTCTAATCTCGGATTATATTTCCCCTTTCATTCTCACAGAGATCTCTCCGTCTTTTCTCTTATCAGAATCCGCCACGGTCGCGACCATGAATGTGCATTTGTTGTTAAAATTATCACTAGATATTAACAAGAGTGATCCATAAATAAGTCTTTTGCATTTTATCCCAGTTTCTTTTCCTGGATCGAAATAAATAGTCCAAACAATTCCCGATCTTGAGGCTTCAGGAGCTCCGATTGTCACACCTTTATAAGAGGATCAAAAATGTTTTATGGTCAAATTTTTTGCATTATCCAAAAAAATGATTGCGCTTTAAATTATTTTTCAACTGGTATATCATTCATAAAATACATGTATATAAATTATGAAACAAATTTGAATTTTTTTTTTTTCGGATTCATATCCTGCCTTTATAATAATGAACTTCAGTTATTCTGCCTTGTTTCTCTGTGACATGATTCTGAACACCCTCTCGTAAAGGTCGCATGAATCCTCTCGAGTAAGCCGAAAAATTACTCAGCATAGTGATCCACATTTCGATAAGCGCCAGATAAACATTTCTGCGGATAAAAATATCATCGTCTTTCATCATTAATCATCCAATCTGGAAAAATGTTAATGTTTCGGTATTATCTGGTGGTTCTTATTGTCATTTATGTCGAGATCATCCATTTTTCAAAGCAAGGCGGGTAATTTTTCTTTCAGAAGGTTTTTCATATGACAAAGACAAAAGTTCTCTTTCAAATTTACAAGATTTTTTTTTGGAACTATATAAAGTTAAGGGTACCGGGAATTAACAAAAATGTGTAATAGGGGTATAGTTTCCTTAAACAAAAAGTGAAACCTTTGAGCTTAGTTCGTATGGTCTGATTTTTCAGATCTATACTTGGACTTAAAAATTCGCTTTTTGAAATAACACGCACAACGGTAAATTTCGATCGAGGTGACTTAATTTTCGTAAATTAATTTAATTAATCATTAATTACAGGAGGCCCAATATATGTAGCAACTCGACCGTGAACGTCCATCTTGACTCTATATAAGTACCACACCTGGAGAGACGGGCAGAGGAGTAGTAGCACTGCGATCAATACGAGGCTAATCNAATTCAGTTTAAATGGTCCTAAAACATAAATTATATTGATTTTTATTAGTGACCTTATCTAATCAAAAAAATACCCCGAACGCATTTTTTTTAATTCAAATCGGGCATATAAAAGTGACAAAATTTCTAGTCCTTTCCGACACGTAAGACATACATGACAGTTCTTAGAATTTTATTCCGGACACAGTGATATAAAAATCAGCAACTTCATTAACCGTTGGCCTTCCGCTTGCAGAAAAGAGCGAAAAGTTGAAAAATTTGTGCGAGAGGGTTAATGGCCCTTCGTTCTCAAGCGAGAGCTGCGTAGGTTTTCACACTGCATTGTGAGTGGCTTATTAGTGCAGTGAGCTTCAGTATGTGTGTGTGATAAGTGTAGTGACATGATTTGTATTTATATTATCAAACAAATGAGAGTGAGCGTGCGTAATCAGTTCTTATGTCTAAACGCCTACACGAATATTTCAAACTATTTATAAACGAGGTTTAAAATAAATCACATCTCAACATGAGATTCTCAAGTAATACTTTTGTTAGCTTATCTATACAATTAGATTGGAAAGTGATGGAAATTCGATTTTAATCTTGTACAAATAACTTTTTTAATATATTACATAATTAAAAAATAATGACGCATTACTTATTACTCCTGATGAAAATAAAAATGTGAAATATATCAGGAGTTTTGACCAAATTTGATGGTTCTAAATTTTTAAGTCGCATTTAAGCTAATTAATCAATTTAAGCTGGAAATTAGTGAAAACATTTTTTTTTTACTTTTAAAATTAAACCTTCAAATTTGTCCGTTATCTTATTTTGAATTTTGAAAATGTACAAAATTTCACGCATATACGACTTGATAAAGTAACCCATAACCTATTTTATTTCATTGTAACTTTATCTTTATTTCAAAATTGTCGTTTGTTTCCGAATTACATATATCGAGAAACGATCCTTAAATTAAATTATTATTTTTTAGAGAAACCTGCTTCCACAGCTCAATAATCAAATGAAAAAAAAATTTTGAGTTCAAGTTGTGCCGTTCCAACTCCGATACTGTGAAATCTGAAACAAACTTATGATCCCGATCACCTCAAAACGTTACGATCCTGAAATCAAATTCGCTTGAAATAATATTATTATTTATTGTACACAAAATTCTTGAACTAATCTATAGAGCTGGCACTCACGTAAATTAACGGCCCGCTTTCGTAAGGGTAAATTCAGTTTGTAGTTACCTACCGTGGTGTCGTTTAAGCTCTCTAATTAGTTGTGTTACGGAGTTTTTTTCACCCTAATCAGAACATTTAAAGAGTTTTCTAAATAAAATGAAGTACGATTATTTTTCTCCGCAGTAGCACAAGGTAAAACCAATACTTTACCTACAATTTTATTACTATTAAATTGTCCAATTCCAGTCTTTGAAATAAAGCATTTAACTTCGAAAAAAAAAGCAAAGTTGATTAGGGAGAAATAATTTCATCAAATCTTTCAAAGTTTTTCAAGGCCACTGTCAACGCTTCCTAGACCTATCACAAAAAATTCGAGCGAGGTTTAAGCAAACCTGGTTTAAAGAAGTGGGCGTTGATATCTTAGCTTCACGTATAATTATTTTTGATTGATTCTTGTAGAGAATTTTCTGCCAAGTTTTTCTATTTTTAAGTTTTTTTTGGTTTTGAGATTTGTTTCAAGAACAGTTTGTTCTTCGGGGTGGAAATTAAAGGTTAAATTATGGGTGACGATAATTGAGAAAAATTAGAAATTGACAAGTCGTTCCTGAGCCTTTGAAAGGTTTCGAGAGAAATCGTTAAAACGGCTACGCTCTGACCTTGACCTGGCTTTGCGGTAAATTTGATGCACAAATGGGAAATTTTTTATATATTTTCAAGGAAAAGTACATTGGGGCAAAATTAAAAAAAAGGTTACGCTTGGAGATGCGCATTCATATTTGGAGTTGAATTCCAATATAACAAGAAAAAATGATGAGAAATGAATGAGGAATGCCTACTGATAATCATTTTCTGAGCGTAGGTTGAGGTATCAGATGCTCTGAATAGTACCGACACTTCCTTAAAAAGTTGCTATTCGTAAAATTAATTACTTCTGAAGCCAGGTTTCTCAAAAACTTACTTGAAATGTGTAAAAAAGAGCTCAATTATCGACGCCTACTCCCTTAAAGGGTGTGGGTGTCGCAGCGACACTGTCGCTGATTTGGGGTTTTACTATGCCGATTCTCGACAAACAGCCAGCGGTTATGATCGAAACACTTTTGTAGCTTGAAGAACAACTCTTCAAGATCAATTTTAAAAATACAGTAATCTGGTACTATGCCACCTACAAACATTTAATAAGCGTCCCCAAGAAAAACTAATAAACTATTTCTGTCAATTTACATCATTTTTTGAGCATTTTTTGTGTCAGGCTAGAAAACAACAAAACACACACCTTCTACCGATTTTTTCAGATTTTTGCTGGCCAAAAAAGCCAAAAAACGAAAACAAAATTATTGATTTATTTATGATTTGAATTGAAAGTGCGTTAATTTGTTTTCTTTTGACGTTACCGCAGTTAACAATTGCACCAAAAATCCTTAAAAGTGTTTGAATTTACGGAAAAAATATTTTGGAGCATTTCGTCAATTTTAAATTTTTTTGGTTTCAAAATTTGTCGAAATTCAAAATAAAAATGAAAAGTTGACATGGCCCCAAAGACACTCAATGAAAATTAAAAAAAAACTCTACTGACTACTACTCTAACTGTGACAAAAGTGAATTGTCAAACAAGTCTTGGGCTCCATATGCAGTATAACTTATACTGTATAAGCCGATACTTTATCTCCTAAACTGGCGGAGGAGATACCTGTGGCCTGAGCCTCCCAAACTGAGCTTTATAAAATTCTTAAGTTTTTGTCCGCCAGAAGCAAATTTTCGAGGAACGGACGCATGAATTATTTGTCATGCTTTCTGGAGCTTGTCACAAAAAATTATAAAAAACTGATGAAAATTGAAGGAGAAAATACGAATTGATTGTTTTTTAGGTGGCTTATTAAAAGCGTAGTATGGGCCTAGGTGGTAGTGTATCAGATAACTGTACTTTTTAAATTGATCTTGAAGAGTTGTTCTTCAAGCTTCGAAATTTTTGGATAATAACCGCTGCTTGTTGTCGAGAATCGGCATATCAAAACCCCAAATCAGCGACACCCACACCAACGGTATAGGGGATTGAGGGTGTTTCATTTTTTCTATCGGCATCGAAATAAAAAAATGAAGTAATGCTTTCTACTAACCAGTACTTGAGAAAAATTTTGCGATTATTTTGTAGCGCCAGGACAACCCGAAGTACTGTTTAGGGGTGCCATAAGTCCTGCAGATTGGTACATTTTTTCAGAGGCGATATCCCTTTATCACTTTTTGGTTAGAATGCGTAGCCACTAGTCCTTTTAACGTGTTTTTAACGTTATGGCTACGCATTCTAACCAAAACGTGATAAAGGGATATATGAAAGAAAAAAATGTGAAAATTATTTTTTTTCAATTAAAGTGATCATTCTTGCGATAGTTTATATTTTTAATTTCTTAACATAACTAATTATCTGGGAAAATATAAAAAAACCACTTTTCACTGTACATCCATTTCCAACTAAACCCGACTACAGAATTTATTTCGAAGACGATATTAATAAACTTCAGACATTTTCGGTGTTATGAGCTAAAAAAGTCTTGTTTTAATTCTGCACATTAAAAATTTCTTCAATATCAAAATTTTTTTTTCGTGAAAAATGGTCAAAAATGCCAACAAAGTAGAGAAAACAATTTTTTTGAAATTTTTACGATTTCAAAATGAAACTCGAACTCAAATCTTTCCTAAATGAATAAAAATAATTTTATCAAGCTGAAACATATTTATATCGGTTCAGCTAACTATAATAAGCATAAAAAAATATACTGACTTATTATTTTCGTAAGTTATAACGACTCCTGTTTTTGTTTTTATAATTACGGAGCTTCTGAATTGGTGAAATATTTTTAATAGTGAACTAAAATTGTCTTGAAAGTTAACCTGAAAGAATATGACTTGTTATTATATTTCAAAAACAAAGTATAATTAATTGAGTGAAATTAGATCAAAGTTTCGACGAAATGCATAACTTTGGAATGATCGCCGCACTCACTTGATAAAACGTTTTGATAAAAAATTATTTTATTTTTAAAGCGGCTAAATTTACCAGCAACAAAAATGTTTGCACCCACAACCCCTTGAAGAGGCTGCCTGTTCGGACAGTAGCAACAGTACTTGCACAACTTTTTCCTCTTTTAACCCTTGGAATCATAGAGCCGATATATCGGCTCAAGCCTCCCTAAGACCTTTTTAAAAAAGCCAAAAAAAGGTCACAGAATTGTTTATTCCGAACATATTATGAAGAATTTTGCGGTAATTCCGAATAAAATGTTTTTTTTTGGATATTTGGTTCGAATATTACGGGGAGTTGATTTTTTGAGATTTTTCGCCGAAGTTTACTTCCGGATAAATTATTTCGAAACTAGACATCAAATACAAATGTGAGATAATCCAGTTTTTTGGAAATTGTTTTGCATACAAACATTTAACAGTAAAATTTATTCGTATCTTATGACAGATATTTTTTTTGAAAGTGAAATTTTAAAACTTTCAATTTAAGTATTCCATGAAAAATTATTTATTAATAAAATTAATTTAATCAATCAAAAATTGTCCACACTGTCACTTGATTACTATATAAAATTAAAAATAATAATAAAAAGTGTATTAATCTGCTTTGATTTGGAAATAAGCCATTTTTCATAAAAATTTGTGATTCATAATTTTCATAATTTTTTTTACTTTTTAAAAAATAACTTTTGATTGATGATATATCGAAGATCCTGCCTAGTGTAATTTTTATCTTGAGCGTCATCAATTTGTAAAGGGGCAATCAAATCGCGGGATTCTCGAATTGAGTCGATAATCGGGTATTATGATTGGACCACTGGCTCAAAGTGATGACGCTAAAGATAAAAATTACACCAGGCAGGATCTTCGATATAGATCTAATCGAATGAAAGTGTTACATAGAACAGATACTTAGGCGTTGGTACATATACAAATAAAATTTGTGAAGACTACGATGGCACGTATCACGTGATATGATACACCTTGTTTGCAACTTTATATTCTAGAACTAAAAATCAAAATTCAGAATTTGAAATGATTGATGCAAATATTATCTGTTCAACTTTCTATTGCGAAAGTAATTGGAGCTTCACCACCTTGAGCTTTCTGTAAACAACGTCCAAAATAGAGCCGATATATCGGCTCTGGTGCCTTGGCGGACTTTTTTTCTGTGATTCCAGTGGTTAAGGGATTATAAAAAGCGATTAATTACCTGCAAATTTTTCGTTTTCAATGAGTCGAATTTGCGTTTGTGCTTATGTGCATTTTCCGGAGCAACTTTTTAGATTTATGAACCTGCCAACCACAGTTGTTCTCTATAGCAGCAGCTTCAAGTATTCGTACGTCCTGGTCCGGTACGAGAAATTTTTGTCTTTTTTCCCTTCGATATTTCTGGTCCTCGTCTCTTCGTGAGAATTCGTTCATCATTTTCTTCCTGATTTTCATCAGGTAACTGATCCTTTCTATTCTCTTGCTGATTTCTCCAGGTACGATGTGTCTGTAAAACGTGGATCAGCTAAACATCGTAATGGTCCGACGAATAACCACTCTTTTAAAGACTGCTTTTCTGTTTACCGACGAAGTCTTCCGGATCGTACCCAAATTCATTGATTAAATTGATTTTGACAGCGCGCAAAAATTTATCGAAAAAAGAGCTGGGGATGACGTTTGTAATTTTCTTTCGCTAATAACATGTTTATCAGCCCAAATTAAGGATTCAGATAAGTTATCGACATCCTTTCAATATCTTTGAATTCCTTATAATACCGATTTTTCAATCTAGAAGTTTCATTCGAGAACTTTCGTTTTTGACCCCAGGCGGAACGTATTAAACTTAAGTTGTACGGCTCAAAAGTTCTGATTTCGATCGAGAACCTAATCGAACAACTCCTTCTGGGTAAATATTAACAATTGATTCTAGAAATTGATCCAAAGCATGATTTGTAAAACAAATGACCAATATTGGACATCCTTTGGCAATGGTTCGTTGGCCGACCACTGGTTTAGAGTACCAAAACTGTGAATTGTCTAGTAGACATTTGACGACTTTGAGGGCTATATAGGTTTTACCCGTCCCTGGAGGGCCCTTTACACGGTTAAAAATGTTTAAAAAAAAAGTTGTAGTACAAACTAGTAATTAATGGAGATGCCTTAGTCAGAATTAACTCAAGACTCTTTTTTGATAATTTTAGGAAGTCGCTAATTGAGAATGGAATAAAAATAAGTTGATAAGCCTTTTTTTATATTTTGCGGGAAAACATTTTTTTGTTGTTCGCTATTAATGTTTCGTTTTTTCATCTTTTTCAAAAGTCTTCTTTTAATTACAAAAATAAATATAAATTAAGTTTTGGATGTTAACAGCTGTCCGCTGACTCATAAGCTGAACATTCAGTTAATGGGGTGGTGTGGATGAATTTTGGAGGCTTGGTACGGCTAAACTAATGACGGTAGACCATTTCTCATCATTACACATGAAAGATCTATCCTTGATCTCGCGATTCCATTAGACAATTCAGTACCACTCAAACCAACCATCTTGTTAACCGCGGTTAAACACGAGTCCCCAGCTTTTTTCAAAGAAACAAGGAACCTAGAGCTTAGCTATATTGGAAAGTTTTGGGATTTGGTGAGAATCTGGAAATTGTCTGAATTTTAGTGAGGCGCTATTTTTCGATTTTTGCCTCGAGGGTCAGCAATCTGGTGGAATATGCCGAAAAATGGTTGTTTCGACGTTTTGAACAAGGCTTTTTCTGTGGAAATGCGGAAACGTCATTCTCGGAATATGACAAGCCCAAGGGTTGGTGAACATCGAATAGGAAGAACTTTCATAAATTTTGGCCTGATTGGCCGTAAATCGAGAAAAAAAGTGCGCGAAATCGAAAATTTTGAACATAAAAGTGAGAATTAGACAATCTAAGTGCCACCAAAAATTTCCTCGATTTGCCGAAACCGATATCAGCAACTATGGTCTCATTTCCAACACAAACAGTGCTAGAGAGCATAACGAAGTGTTTATAGAAAAACCCTATTTTTTTTCGAGAATCCGTTGTGTTGAAAATGAGGCCATAGTTGCTAATATCGGTTTCAGCAAATCGAGGAAATTTTGGTGGCACTTAGATTTTCTAATTCTCACTTTATGTTCAAAATGTTCGATATCGCGCACTTTTTTGCCGATTTAAGGCAATCAGGCCGAAATTCAAAAAAGTACTTTCTATTTCGATGTTCACCAACCCTTGGGCTTGTTATATTCTGAAAATGACGTTTCTGGCATTACCACAGAAAAAACCTTGTATCAAAACGTCGAAAAAAAAACTTTTTCGGCATATTCACCAGATTGCTGACCCGTGAGGGAAAAATCGAAAAAAATAGCTCCTATTCACTAAAATTCAGACAATTTTCCGGATTCTCACCTAATCTCAAAACTTTCCGATATAAGCTCCAGGATCCTTGTTTCTTTGAAAAAAGCTGATGGACTCGTGTTTAACCGCGGTTAACCAGATGGTTGGTGGGAGTGGCACTGAATTGTCTGATGGAATCGCGAGATCAAGGATAGATCTTTCATGTGTAATGATGAGAAATGGTCTACCGTCATGAGTTTAGCCGTACCAAGCCTCCAAAATGTCAAAATTCATCCACACCACCCCCTTAAAGTCAATAATATTCTTTAAATTTGAGACTAAAAACATTTGAGCTAAAAACAGCAAGATAGAAATTTTTTCGCGACCATCATTTCCTTATCTATAGATTTTTAGGCATTCAAAGCAAAATTAAGGAATAAACTTTATTTAAATTTAGAAACTGATAGGTTGTTATTTCACGAAAATATAAAGATTTGACCGATTCCTGAATTACGGATAACTCTTTGGTCAGTGCTGATTTTACAGCATCAAGTTGACTCCCATGCAAGGCCATTTTTCTTTCGTGATTCCATGTTTCATTTAAAACATTTATTTTTTTACCCATTTCCTCATAACCTTTCAGCATAAGAGACGATAAATCATAGTGTGGCTCAACATTCTTGAGATATTCACAAAACTTTGAATTTTTTGCCAAAATGCCATTTTCGTTTCTTATCAAGTAATTTTTAAAACAACTAGTTGTGAAGGTTTTAGCGAAGATTTGAGACTGCAGTTTTATGAGCACATGCTATCACATTGGATTTTTACGTCAAATAATATCTGGAATAAAATATAAAAGAAAAAACCTCGTTTTATGCTGTTGTTAAATCATATAAAATATCCCATTTTTGTCTGGTGAGAAATTGCTGAATATCATAAAAACTTACCAATAAAAACTTTCTGAGTTTTAGTTCGATGTTTCTGCTGGCCAACATCATACTACTCGTAATATAATCAGTCTGTATGTTTCAAAACACAATAGAGCAGGTGCTGCAAAATTTAATTTGAAACAAGCAAATTACGAAAAATATTAATTTTGAATAGTTGATCGTGTTCAATTGAAGTACTTCGAAAGTTGCATCGAAAACGAATCATATTATTTTGAAATTTTAAATACAA
The DNA here is from genome assembly GCA_004367855.1 of Oikopleura vanhoeffeni. NCBI lineage: Eukaryota > Metazoa > Chordata > Appendicularia > Copelata > Oikopleuridae > Oikopleura > Oikopleura vanhoeffeni. The sequence goes on along the minus strand of SCLH01000856.1, from coordinate 56,446 downwards.
AATAAATTTTCTAGGAAGAGAAAATAATTTTTTTTGTCAAATTAAGCAATTTCAGAATGTTTTCTACGTTAATGAGCTGAATAAGCCATCGTTTGAGACAAATTTCTAACATATTACATTAAGAATTAGCAAAAATTTCAATGATCTTCCTGGGTGACCCTTCCTGGGTTTAACCGCGGGTTATAGGCGAACTCTGAAGCTAAAGCGAACTCTAGATGCCTGCAAATAAAATCCATTCCTTATAAGGCTCAAAAAATGCCGAACTTTCAAGCATGGTGTATTCTAATCTCGGATTAATATTTCCCCTTTCAATTCTCACAGAGATCTCTCCGTCTTTTCTCTTATCAGAATCCGCCACGGTCGCGACCATGAAATGTGCATTTGTGTTAAAATTATCACTAGATATTAACAAGAGTGATCCATAAATAAGTCTTTTGCATTTATCCCAGTTTCTTTTTCCTGGATCGAAATAAATAGTCCAAACAATTCCCGATCTTGAGGCTTCAGGAGCTCCGATTGTCACACCTTTATAAGAGGATCAAAAATGTTTTATGGTCAAATTTTTGCATTATCCAAAAAAATGATTGCGCTTTAAATTATTATTTCAACTGGTTAATCATTCATAAAATACATGTATATAAATTATGAAACAAATTTGAATTTTTTTTTTCGGATTCATATCCTGCCTTTATAATAATGAACTTCAGTTATTCTGCCTTGTTTCTCTGTGACATGATTCTGAACACCCTCTCGTAAAGGTCGCATGAAATCCTCTCGAGTAAGCCGAAAAATTACATCAGCATAGTGATCCACATTTCGATAAGCGCCAGATACAACATTTCTGCGGATAAAAATATCATCGTCTTTCATCATTAAATCATCCAAATCTGGAAAAATGTTAATGTTTCGGATATTATCTGGTGGTTCTTTATTGTCATTTATGTCGAGATCATCCATTTTCAAAGCAAGGCGGGTAATTTTTTTCTTTCAGAAGGTTTTTCATATGACAAAGACAAAAGTTCTCTTTCAAATTTACAAGATTTTTTTTGGAACTATATAAAGTTAGGACCGGGATTAACAAAAGTGTGAATAGGGGGTATAGTTTCCTTAAACAAAAAGTGAAACCTTTGAGCTTAGTTCGTATGGTCTGATTTTTCAGATCTATACTTGGACTTAAAAATTCGCTTTTTGAAATAACACGCACAACGGTAAGTTTCGATCGAAGGTGACTTAATTTTCGTAAAATTAATTTAATTAATCATTAATTACAGGAGGCCCAATATATGGTA
>SCLH01000856.1:13461-55128 GCA_004367855.1 Oikopleura vanhoeffeni | reverse complement strand
GTAGTAGCACTGCGAATCAATACGAGGCTAGTACCTTTAATATATCATTCAATTTACTGTATATACAGTATAATTATATAAAGTATAATTTAATCTTGATTTACAGGTAGTGTTTGACAAAAGTTTAAGTTTTCAAAATGTTCGAAATAAGTATTACGGCTTAATTAATTCAATTAAAAAAATTGAGTTTTAAAAATTTTGAACAAAAAATGAGGGAAATTTCCAGAGCAATTCCAAAATATTTTGCCCAAAAATTATTAAAAAATGACATGAATGTTGAAAACAAATTTTGAAATTTTTTGAAACTGTACAAGAAGTAACAGTACAAAAAGCCTAACATTTTAATGGACTAAAAAATTCCGATAAAAAATATGCTGAAAATTTGCCTCCCACATAATAAAGAAGACCTTTCCTTTTTAGGAATACTTTCAAGGTCCTGTTTCTTTTGTTCTTGAATCAACTCGTTGTTTTCAATCCAGTCATCATCATCCCCATATTTCGGTTTCAAGGCATTGTGCAAAGCCCTAATATTAGCATCACTTTCATTTAGAGAATCTGACGGAAATCGTCCGATAAAACACCGCATAACTTTTAATATTCTAGGAACAACACGACCTAAGAAACCCGAATCGGAATCCAATACAATATCGATGACCATTGCACGAACGTACTCTATGGTGTCAAAAATAATGTCTCACGAAATGTAAGATTATTTTTGGTAATTTTATGAAATCACTTGACTCTTTATTGCCCTCTCCCAAAGATTTGGTCCCTCAAAAACAGGGGGTGGGGTGAGAAAACGACGCTTCATTTGAAAACTAGTCATCCAATTTAGTTTTTTGATAGCTCAAACTGAGCACAATTATCTAATTAATATAAAAATTAGAAATTGTTTTTAATAGGATCAATTTTTTTTCTAAGATTACTGAAATTGTTTAATTATTAGTTTTTGTTGAAAAATAGAAAAAAGGTCTGAGAAAAAATAGAAACAATGGTCTGATTCGGACCAATTTTTATTTTGTATTATTCACTGGATATTTGTGCATAGTTTGAGCTATCTAAGAACCTAATCGGCTTAGTCGTTTTTGAAAATCTACTTTTAGTTTTTGACTGAGAGTGAAATTACGATTTAATTTCAATGTTTATGACCTTTAGATTNAAAAAAAGTTTAGATTTTTCCTTATAAACTCACTATAAGGCACCAGTGACAACTTTCCTGCACATTGAAAGATCCTGAAGAATTAACGAAGAAAAAAGAAGAAGATTGAAATCAATTCAGAGAATTTAGCAATTACCAGAAGGTACAAATAAAGTATAGCAATAATAATAAAAAGGACGCACGATTTTTTCCACCTTTTTACACCCTTTTACTGTAAAACACTTCACATACACACATTGCAATTTTCAAACAATTAATGATCATTGATCATAAAAAATTAGAAATAAAAATTGCATTATTGAGAAAATTCACGTTGTATTCTTACGTATCACACCAAAATAGCATTATTATCATTATCACGATACCACACTATTAAAAGCACTGACGCACATCTACATTGTATCTATAAACTTGTTTATTGATCAAAAACTCATAAGCTTGGCTTATCGTCTTGTATAGAACTACGGTTCTACAAATCAAAATAGCACTATCGCACTTCTACATTGTATCTATAAATTTGTTTAACGATAAAAATTGCATTATATAATTATCAAAAATTCATAAGCTTGGCTTATCGTCTTGTATAAAACCACGATTCTACGAATCAAAATAGCACTATCGCACTTGTACAACTTATAATAAGTTTATAACTATTTTTATATAAAAATTGCAATAAAATTTATCGAAAAAATTAGCAGGCTTGGCTTGTCGTTTTTTCTTAAATTTGATAAATTATAAATAACAATTAACATGATTTAAGCTCAACGAGCCCTGAAAATAAACAATAACTATAAACTATTTGGGTAAAACCACATTTCAGAAAGATTGTTGCCACGTACACAAAAATCAGAAATGCCAGCATTTCAATTATTTTCGCGAAAAAGCAATCTGTTACAGACAAAATAGAATAATTTTCAATTTTGAAAAAATAGCATGGCCCAATTATAATACACACTTTCTATTCCAGCCCAAAAAATCAAACTTAAATTGGCTCAATCATAATTTCTCAACTGAGAAATGCTGCTACAAAAATTACAAAAAAAATGAATCACTCCCCATTTTAAAACTCATAAGTAGCAGCCCCTTCACTAAGAATTCAGGGGTTACAGTATGGTATTTATCACACGGGATCTTCAATATATCTCATCTCGTATTAAACTCGCCCAAAAGTTTATCAAAACCATCAGTTGCATGTCATAAACAAATAATATTAAACATCATAACTATAGTAAATAAATGGTCAAACCTTAAAACGATTTATAGCATTATGAACGAAAAGCAACCCATAGTCAATGGGAATCCTGCTCGTAACATGGAACGTAAAAATGTGTCTTTTGCTGACGTTGCCAACCAACGACCAAATCATAACAACCCAAATTTTCCAACCTACGGTAATATTTTACTGAATTTGCTAAACAAGATTAAAAACCTTAAATGCAGGATTTTAACGAGGGTTACATCCACAGGGTCCCTCAAAACATATAATCTGGAACGAATAATTTTTGTTAATAACATAATGATTGCCCGAATTAGAACTAAAAAATTCCAAATTAACAAATTGACTGTAGGAGCTAATGAAGCGAATACACGCAATTTCCACCAAGGTTATAATCGCGACAATCGGGATAATTATGACAATCGAAAAAACCAAAATAATCGTGACAATCGCGACTATCAACCCAACCGCAATTTTGTAAGTCAAAATGAAAATCCATTGGATAATGTAAAAGATGATACTGCAGGGGCCGCCGTAGGACAACAAGCTGGAAATTCTAAAAATCCAGATAATTCTCGCAATTCGATTAGAACAGTTCCTTTTTCAGGAGGTTATAATCAAAATCGCATTAATGAAAATAATGGGGGACAAAATGGGGCTAGTAATGGAGCACAAAATGGTATGCAAAATCAGGGGCGATTTGACAACGCCAATCAATCAAACCAATCAAATGGAGCTAATCAAAGCAGATTTACTCCATATCAGAATAATCGGGGTCAACGTGGTAATCAAGGTTATCAAAACAGAGGCAATGGACGAGGTAAAAATTTGCATGCGGTTTTCTTAAAAATAATTGCAGCATTTAATTCAAAAAATCTTCTGAGTGAAAGCTCTATAGAAAATAGCATTCATTTTGAATTTAATGCTGCAAATTTAAGGTTACTAAGCAGCCCTGACAAAAATTTTTGCGTAGTAGGTGGTCCTAGAGACCCCTATACGAAGTCAGGCTGGATTAACACAGTTAATCGAAATACACTCTTTTATCCAATAATCACGATTTCCCTAGCTAATTTGAGGGGTCGTGGTGGAAATTCCCGTCAAGCCATTCCCATCTCAAATGATAAAAATAAATTCAATCGTGAGCGTTACAACCGCATGAAAGAAAAGATTCCCTTTTCAACCAATCAAAAATTTCCTTACAAATCCCGCATGGATTTTAGTCTAGAGGAGGAATATTTATCTGATGATATAATAAATGCACCAAATCACGAGGCCTTATGCACTATTAATCTTCGACCTGACACTAAAGCGTACATCATTGGTCAATGTCTCAGAAATAATAGTACCCTAGAAAGTGCAGTTAATGTCAGATATACTGCATCTAAAGACCATGCATTATCAATTTATTTTATGTCAAAAATTGATTACTTCAAATTTGTTCTGAGAAACAACGGGGTTATATGTCGAACTGATAAAGCATGGAAATTTGGTAACTCCCCCTTCATTACCGCTCACTGGATCATGACTGCTGATGGCTCCCTTGAATTTTTAAATTCGAGTAAAATCGCCTATGAAAAATATATGATCGAAGCAAACCTGTGGAATGAGCAGTTAGAATCCACCTGGAAACAAACCTGGGACTATTCACCTACGTATCGTGAAAAAATTGATAAGGGTCTTAAGCCAATCAAGAGTATGATTCACTACTCCAAGGTTAGTATGGCCTGGGCTGACGCCACTCCTGATCGAAAGGAATTTTGGGGTAGTGAAACACAGCTTTATGATGCAAATTTAATTTGTATTCGGAAAAGTGGTATTAATACCCAGGCGATTCATCAAAAATTATCAATTATTTGGAGCAAAAATTTGTTTTCAATCAGTGACGAGGACTTCCAAGAGGAATCCGAATTTTATCAGGATGAAACTAAAAATAAAATCCTTAAAAAAGAACTCAAAAACAAGCCACTTGATAAAAACTGTCTCTCTGAATATAGAATCCAAGGTAACAAAATTGTGCCTATAAATCAGCCCAAAAAATTGACCCCAATTGCAACCATCAAAAATGTGAAACACGATCTAGGGGGTCAAATTAGTCAGTCAGTTTCAGTACACGTGACTCATTTACAACAATTAGAAAAACGGCGGGGGTGGCACCAACAGTTAGTCTTGGCTAATAATATTATTCAAAAACACTGCATCGCTAACGCTGAACAAGTCAACTCGATTGTAAAAACACAAAATCGAGTTGTAGCGGCAACTGCCTCTACTGTCACCAAAATGTTCAGAAGAGAAGAGGTGCTTGACAATGTCACTGATTTTGCAAGTCGCCCTAAAATAATTGATAATCGCGATTTAGTAACTGATAAAGCTGAACTTGACGTTGCGCTTTTACACTTCAATAAACATGTTATGAGGGTTGATGTGCCCAGTTTGTCACTGTTACCAACTGAAATTGATTTTAAAGACGAAGTTGATCTGCATGAAGAAGCTAATGAAAAAATTCAGAAGCTTCAAAAAATTGTCAATTTCAAACGGCAAAAAAATGATCTCCCCCTTCCCGTACCTACCCTCTCCACCCCCATGGAAACTGATGAAAATACGGTAACTGTTAGCTCAGTTACAGCAGGGGCATCTAATGGTGAAAATTCTATCTCAATAGACCAGTCGATCGACAAACAAGTTACACCAACTGGCCCCCTTAAACTTACGAGAAAAATTTTGAAAGCTCGCAACAAAAATCGCGAAACCAATAATTTATTGTATAAATTGATTCAAGTAGTACAAGAGAATCAAAGTAATAAAGGTGAAGGTGATGAGGGTGATGATGATGAAACCCTATCTGATGCTGATGGTGAAACCACTGATGATATCAGTAAAAAATTAATCAATATTTCTATGTCAAAAATCCCCACTCCAAAATCAACACCTGAACAAAAACGTAGTATTAATCGCAAAAGAACAGCAACCACCCCCTTAAGTTTACCATTTGGTGGGATTGGTGACGACATGACCCCAAGTCAAAGCAAAAAATCTAGGCCAAACAAATACATTGACGGCAAAAATCTAATTGGTGACATTATTACTACGAAAAAAAGGCAAGCCTATATTCGAGCTGAATTGTTGATAACCTTTAGTAACTCTGAGAATTTATTTGGTCAGTGGGTTTGGTGTTGCACTTATTACTCTTCTGAAATTATTGCAGAGCTCAAATCAAGAGCTGAGGCGTATCGTTCAGCGCATAACAAAAATAGTCTTTTTGATCCAGGGTACACCGATACAGAACTATACGCTGTTATGGATGACCTAGCAAATTTTGCTAGAACAATTGTTGACCCTGTTTTTACTAGCGAAATCACGTCCATTAAGGGGAAGCCAGGGTGTATTATTCCAATTATCAAAACACCCCTTGCGCTTGATTGGATCAAAGAATTTATTTATAATGATGTTCCTAGCAAAAGTAAATCCATTTTTGGTAAGGGGGTTGTGGGCAAATTCAACGTAACTGATTTTGCCAACATTCTGCTAAGCTTTGCAAGACAAAACGACCCATATTTCAAAGAAGCCAACTCAATTGAGACTGAAGAAGATACACAGGTACATATTAATACAATGACCTTTCTGGTACTCTCAATATACTTCGAAATGACCCTTATGGAACTCAAATCGAATACCGATATAAAGCTATCATTAATACACAGAGGGCTCTTTAAATTAATTCTTAATTGCTTAACAAATCACTGCTCAAATCTCAGATTAACCAAATTTACAAACATTTTTTCGAATAAAAAAATCATGAACAAAAATAAGATGATTTCCGTCGTAGCAGAACCCCTCATTTTCAATAAGTCAGAAAATTTTACAAATTCCGCGAAAATATTTTCGAAACACGATAACTCAAATACGAGTGTTTATAATGAAATTCTGAAACCGGTAAAATCTGCGGAATCGAATAAGTTTACTGGCATTAGTACCAATTCGTATTTTTTAGGAGAATATATGAAGCATTTTCAAATTGAATCAAAAAATTGTCCAATTAGCAAAAAACAACAAAAAACTTCAACACATTCTCCACATATACCTGCCGTTTTTTCTCGTGCCTATAATCGTATTTTTGCTTTACATGAATCTACAAATCCCATCCGTGAAATCTTGCAACCTCGACCCTCACAATTCAATAATTTCACTTCTAAGAAAAAACAAAGGTCAGTACTTTTTAAAAGAAATATTCATTTTTTCAAAAATAGGCCAAATATTTCTTTATTGTATAAAAGCTGCAACTTTTCGAGTCTAAATAAATTTGAGTCAGATGATATTATTGCTGAATACAATGATACCACTGAATGTAAAAATTCGAATACCAAAACAAAAAATATTAAAAAAATTTCTAGTAAAAACAACAAAACCCGGAAAATCACGAGTCAACGTCCCAATGATAGTAAAAAACAATGCTTTAGTAAAAATCAAAAAAGAAACAATTTTATCGCAAGGTTAGACAATTTACATGAAGAATCGGATACACTTGAAAATTATAATGATATATTAAAAATTGACCAAGTCAAAGATAAAAAACCGGTGAATGAAATCATCGCAGAAAAGCGTACTAATCCTGAACGTTACGCAGAATCTGATCCGGACATTTCAATTATAAAAAACCCTAATCTAGACGAATTTTATGAAGATGCCTATGATAATATTGATCATCATAATCTTAGCATTGACCTTGAAAAAGCAATTAATGTCAATGATGACATTTTTAACTGTAATTCATCGGAATCTTCTTTTTGTGAAGAAAACTCATACAACGAGTTATCTGAAGATAATGCATCAAGATTAAAATTAAAAAATAAATTTGATCCTAATACCGCTAATTGCGCAGATTTTGTAAATTGGTTCTGTGAAAGAGGACATAATGAAATTAGGGTAGGTGATGGAATTGTATTCCTTAAAGATATAAAAAATGAACTTGAGACACTAAGATTAACTTTTGAGCTCTATAATCGCAAATTAGTTAATAATAGTATGTTTTATAATCGATCAATGGGTATTCATATACCAGCTAAAAAAAGCGCTATTGAGCTATTTAAAAATCGACAAGCAAGTAAACTATATAATTTTCAGACAGAGTTCCCGATCGACCCTGGCGATTATAACCCAAATCTATTTTATGTTAACCCTCCAATCCGTAATATTATGCATAAAGAAATAAATAATGAAGCAAATCTCAATTTTATGAATGTAAATTTAAAGTCAGCTAATCCTTCTAAGATCGAAAAGCTGACTAAAATTTACAATCACACCCCTGTTATTTTACTCAATGAATTGCATTTAATAGCAGATCATGCAGAACTTATAACACCGGCAGGGTACAAAATGTACATCGGAAAGGCTGACAGTAAAGGTATGTGCTATAGTGCAATTCTAGTAAAAGAAGAATTATGTAAGTACATCAAACAAATCGATGTTGCGCACTTTTTCTGTAAAATACAATTTTCGCATGATAACCTAAAGATCTTTTTTATCAGCGTATACAGGCCCTGTGACGGCTCAAAAAAGTATGAATACTCGGGCGAAACTGTTAAAAGTTTTTATGATAAATTAAAATCCGTGTGTAAAAACACTGACAGATATGCGTGTGTTGTTGCCGGGGACTTCAATACACATTTCTCAAAAAATAATAAAAGTTTTTCTAAAATTAAATTGGATAGACTAATTGCTTGCGTCCCTAATTTCAAAAATATGGTCAAGCAAAATACCTATAGGCGTTTTAATAAAAATAACAACACTAATTATGAATCGTGCATTGACGCCGTATTCACGAAGGGGGTTACCCTTGACGGATTCTTTCATTTAAATCTCGCGGATGAGATCAACAGTGATGGTCACCTAGGTCAAAAAGGCCTCATAAATTTTGATGTTAATTTCGCTCAGTTAAAAATCATGAGTTTCTCTCGCAAACACGCCTCCGACGAGCAAATTTTCAACAATTCGGCCAAAACTTGGTCAGTTTTTAAGGAGGTTCTGATTGATGAAAATTTGTCTACTGAGGTCAGAGGTAAAAAACTGAGCTGCCTACTTGAAAAATTGGTAGATCTTACAGAACCAGAACGTATAATTGAGCGTAGGGTAGGATTTTTTAAAAGTATACTCTCTCCAATCACCATGGATTGGAGGAATAAAATGAATTTTATACGAAATATCAAAAATCAAAATCCTAATGATCAATATATTAAGCTAGCTTTTAATGAAGCCAGTAAAATGTTTCACAAATTGAGCAAAATCGACCGAATTTCTAGTGTTACCGAGGCTGAGGGAGTTGAATTTTTAAATGATCAGGAATTCTTTAAAGTAAATGCAAAATTAAATAAAAACAAAACACAGCTTAATGAATGTCCTATGTCTGCAGACGAAATTGCAGACGGTTTTAGTAATTTACAATGGGATAACGATATCAAAATTGATGGTAAAAAGTTCGACCCAAAAAATTGCTCTCCCAATCAGTCTAATATTGCGCGCTTTTCGCTCAAAAAGGTCACGTGGGAGGGCAAAAATAAATGTTTTTCGCTTTCTGCTGCACTAAAAACCTGCAAAAATAATAGCAGAGGTCGATCAGGTACCACTAAGAGAATTTTATCGAATCTGACACCGTCTTATAAAAAGGTCATGCTAGAGCTTGTAAATTCGTCCCTTGTCAAAGGTAATTACCACAAATTTTGGAAAATTTCCAGAGTCACGCCAATCCCAAAAAAGGGTAAGGATAAAAATAATATCAAAGGTTGGCGACCCATAAGCGTAGGTGACATTTTGGGGACGTGCACGGAGAAAATTGCAGCCGCTCAATTAATGCACTTTTTAGAAAAAAATAATTTAGTGCATAAAAATCAGCACGGTTTTCGAAAGTCTCACAGCTGCTCTACAGCTATAGCTGAAGTTACCAACTTATTAAAAAATGTAAATAGTTTTAAGTATGTAGTCTGCCTTTTAATAGACTGTAAAAACGCTTTTGGTAGTCCAGCTCATATCACTATTTTAGAATCAATTTTTAATTTTTGTACTGAAACCACATTCAACTGGTTTGGTAGTTTTTTGGCTGAAAGGTCTTTTTATGTGCAAAAAGGGGCTGAACGGAGTACATTACGTACTTTACCCGAGAGAGGGGTACCCCAAGGCTCTGGTTCTGGCCCAATCTTATTTTCAAGAGTATTTAATCTGGCATTAGAAAAAGTTGAAAAAAATTTTCCAGAAGTAACAATTACCGCTTATGCGGATGATTTAGGTTTAACTATCATGGCCAATGATGAAAAAACGCTGGATGAAACAATTGGTAAAGTTTTCGATTGTATGCATGCAGCCCTGGAAAGTATTGATACCACAATAGCCGGCTCCAAAACACAGGGCTTTATCGCAGGTATGTGGCCTGAGGGCAAAAAAATAATTTTAAAATCGGAAGAAGTCGAATTAGTCGACGAACTCTTATATTTGGGAGTCAGAATTGGTAAGAATAGAAAAAACATAGTTGATTTAGAACCACAATTAATTCATATTGAAAAACGCATTATCGCGGCTTCAAATAAAGTTTTAATGATGAGGGATTATGGTACTAAAACTCAGCTCATCAGGCTTTATAATAGTTTTGTAGTAGGTTATTTTTCTCATGGCCTTGACTGTCAACCATTACTTAGTGAAAAATGGTACTCTAGACTACAAAAAATTGTATGTAATTTCATAAAAGTAATGCGAAACAAGACTTTTGCGATAATTAAACAGCCCATTGCTCAGAATGACCTGTTAAAAAATGAAAATATGAAAAATATCTTCAATGGTCACGCATATCTATTAGCTAGTAGAGCTGGTAATATTTTTATGGACGAAAAACCAGTTGATCTTTTTAACTTGATTAAAGAATGTTTTGTGCAAAAAAATGGCCAATCAGCCATCAGTCCCTTCTCACGTGGTAAGTATGTCAGCGAGGCTGAGCGCAATAGAATACAGTTTGCAAAAAAATGCGGTTATTATACCACTTTCATGAAAATCCCAGAAAAATTTAAAAGGGAGAGTAAAAATCCGCGGTTCTTGAATACATGGCCCTATTTTTTGATTGACTTATATAATAAATTACCAAATGTAGTTCGCAGTGACCTGGGCACATACTCATACAAAAGTGAGTGCTCAGCTTATTTTTACTCTAAATGTCAGCATCCCTATAGAAAAAGTGTTAAAAATTTCGAAAAAACTTGCAAGCGATGTGACCCCCCGGATAGAAAAAGCGACTACTACCTAGATTGTTTAAAAGAGCGTCGCACCGTTAATAAATATATGATACCAATTACACACAGTTTTTGTTATACAATAGATTCCTTTAGCACTGCTCAGGAACATAGATTATTAATTTATCACAAGCAGGCTGATATTTTTCGTAGACGTAATAATATGTATAATCTAAATGCCAAAAAATTGTTGAAAAAATATAACAATAAAATTCTCGATTGGTATCCTATAAATATGTCAGGTGAAATATTGGGGGCTGAAGTAGATAGGGATTTACGTTTTGATAGGCCAATCGAACAAAATTACAATAGGTAAACGAATCTCTTTTTCCTTTTTCCTTTCATTTTTTATTACACAGGCGTCCTCGATTAATAACTCCTCTATAAAAATCTAATTGTAAAAACCCGCCTATCAAATAAATTTTGCATTAAAAAGACACTATATATCAATCTATTATTTTTCAGTGGGTCTCAGCCTTGAAGGGCTCAATTATGCCAAGGAAATTTTGCATCTAGAATATGATGATATCAACCTGTTATACTTCTTTCAAATCAGCAGTAAGAAAATCTTAAAGTATTCGATGAATACTTTCGACAGAGCTCTGCAGAAAAAATGGGTCTCTATCTTATCAATTTCTAAAATTATTTCTGCTTCGCAAATAAGAACACTAATCGATTACGATGGGGTATGCATTCCGAGTTTCTGTGCTAATGACAAATTTCTCACAATTAAAGGGGCAGACATAAAACACATTTTCTGTGATATTTCTATTTGGCCTGATAAAACTCCGAAAATCATTTTTGAGAGCGCTAACTGTATTGATTGCAAATCAAAATCTCTCAATGAAACTAAAGAATTTAATAATGTAAAAATTATAGAAAGTGGAATTCTAAGAGAAATTGGGATTGCAATTACTACAATAGCGAGAGTCCAAGAAATAAATGGATCCTATTTTTACACTTTTTTGTGGCCTGAGAGAAGCATTCATGCAATCTTAGCAAATTGTACCACCTTTAATGAAAAATCTAAAAATGGTTCGATGGCTGATACTAATTCTGATGAACTCTTACAAATTTTTGCTGAATTCAAACGCGAAATAAATTTCAATGTGGAAATACCGCAGCTCTTAAATGAGGACAAAAACCTTAGAGAATTTCTCTTAACATCGGGAAAAATTGAGATAAGAAAAATCAGAGCCTTTATTGAACCAATATTGAATGTAAACTCTCAACAAAATGATACTATTAATGACTCTGACTATAAATTAATTTTTGCACAATTTGACAATGTAAATGACCACTCCCTAATGCCAAATATTTTTTGTCCCTTAACCAGATCTTTTATCAACTACAAAGAGGATGACTTTCGCAAAAATTACAAATCTTTTAAAGAAAATATAAACTTAGTGGTCATGGGAGAGAGCTCTCTGTCTCCCTCCAGACAGAGAACCTCCTCTAGAATTCAGGGTTCTATAAATTACAATATAGATTCTCTAAAAATTCTACGGAGAGATGCTCTAAAAAATTTCGAAAAGGGTGGTTTTTACTTTGAAAAAAATGACTTATCAATCCCTGAGTTGAATTTGAACAAAAGTAATATTGAAACTCTATTAAAAACTGAAGCCTCAAGAATAAAAATAGCTAAAAAGAATTTTGAATATCTTGATCTAGAGCTAGGAGCCATGAGCCGCGAAATAAATGAATACACTCATTTTCAAAGAAATAAAGGCCTTTCTAAAGACGCTGATCTAAGTCAAATCAATAAAAACCTAACTACGGCTCAAAACAGAAGACGCGCAATTTTAGCACTAGAGCAGAAACTGAAAATGTCCCGGTACAATTGTATCACGGCCGTCAAAAACATTAAAAGTGAATCAATCAGCAAAGATCTAGCTGAAATTCGTAATCTTATTTTTATGGTTGGCAACACTTTAGCAATAAAGGTTGAAGAGATAGAACAATATTTTAGTGGTGATAATTCATTAGATAAAATACTGGATCAGGAGGATTTAGGTATTAATAATATAATGTTCACTAATTATGGTCGAACAATCAAAAACTATTTTAATGATACTAGCAATAAAATAAAATTTGAAATAAAATCTTCAATCGAAGATCTTATTTCACAATATCGGGGTCACATTTCTGTCATCAAGGAAATGGATGACATTGCAGATAATAACAGAATCAGTGACACTGATATTGCCGAACAACATCTTAATTTAATCAACAAAAACCTTGGGGTCAGGCTGGCAAATAACTCCATATCAGATATAACATGGACTAGTGCTGAAATTTCAACGCCCCCATTTCTAACCAAAATAGCTGACGTTGACAATCTCAGCAAAAATGACCGTGTTATCACTGAATCAGGCCCTGAAAATAATGAAAATTATGATATTAATACAGACGGAATTCCAGTTGATTTTGAGCTAATGGCCATACTTGACCCTATGTGCTATTAGTTTCAAGGAACAATAGTATACAAAATGATCCTTTAATGAACAAAAGCGTACGGAACCTCTTAAATGAATCATCTCCGCTAGAGAAACTTTTGAAAAAATGTACAAAGTACCTCGAGAAAAATGAAGAAATAAATCCGTGATAAATAAAAGTCAAAAAATTTACACCAATAATATCCCTACACCAAAAGGGTCGCTTATCAGAAGTTCTTGCAAAAGGCCTTTTGAGACTTACGAGACTGTAAAAGCTAACATTGAATTAGTTACCAATTACACAAATAAAAGCAGAAACAGCCTACAGCCTCCCAAAAAAATTGTCAGAAAATCAAGATACTGTCTTTCTGACTCTGACAATGAGGAATAACTGTGAGCTTTCTCTGCCTTTTATACAAAACTCCTCTGGAAATGTCTCATTAATGTCTCTATCATTTTTTCTTTTTTCCCAAAACAAATTCAAACAAATTTGCAGATACTACACAATTTACATTTCATATTTTTTGTATATTTTTCATCTGTTTTAGCTCTCGCAGTTAGGGTCATTAAAAAGATAAATTCTTGCAAAAATAATGATAAAACAAAATATATTACGATTTAAAATCTCGCATTCTTCTTTTTCACAACTCTGTAGCAAATTATTTTATCAAAACCACAATTAATATGCAATCCTTATACAAAAATCTTTTGGTGATTACCCGTATCTCTTGTCTCATCCCATCTCACTAGACTGTATATTAGAACCTTTCAAAACGTTACTATAACACCACTGTTAACACAACTAATCGCTCAAATGCATTGCAAAATAAACAAATCTACACGATGAAAACGGTTTCTAATATCTTCTTTGTTGATTTATTTATCAATCGCATATATTTTAAGTGTCTTAAAAAATATTTTTTCAATGGCAGTAACATGAGAACTAAGTAAATTTTTTGCAGTAAAATGTACATAAACTTAAAAAAGAGCAATAAACGAAAAATCCCTCTCGCCTTGGGGAATCGCAAAAATTACAAAAATAACAAAGTTATTTGAAAATTTATTACGTTTAAATTAAGATGAAGATAAAGTCATAAAACTATAGTCATCTCTCTCGTGTTGCTGGCTTTTGTCTCTTATAATTCGTCATTAGGTGGGCTCGAGTATTTTGGCGCTTAATTGTAGCAAGATTGTACCACCAGGCTAATCAGAAACGAGTAGCTTAGGGGGTAGCGATGATCTGCCACATCGCCACTACCCCCTAATACCAACTACTCGTTTCTCAATCTTCACAAAAAGTTGCAGAGCTAGAGTGACCTTGGTGTGAATTGTTATGAGGTGGACCAATAAAAGCGAGAGTATATGACTTTAGAGTTGTTCATTTAACTCCACCGATAGAATCGCAAATTAGAAATAAGAAGTAAAAATACACTCTCTTTTGTTCACAAATAGAAAAAATTTTTTGTAACTTTTTAACTCTTGTATTTTGATCGATGATATTCAAGTACGTTAGCTCTGAGAAATAGCGTAATTCTATCACCAAGCTAATCAAAAACAGGTGGGTGTAAGGGGGTGGCAGAGTTCTGCCTCGCCACTGTTTCCCCTAAAAATAACAGCCTGCCACACTATCAGCATTAAAAGTCATATGGGGCTGAAATAAAATAGACAGACACCTGTTATATTTTCCCAATCATTTGCCAAATTTTATCTGCTTCTTTTTCGATAATTATGAGGCTTTTATCAGAAAGGATTCGAAAATTGTCGCATACCTAACGTCGGTCATTTCGAATATATTTACTTTCAAAAATAGCAAGATTGTACCGTCAGGCTAATCAGAAGCGGGCAGTTTAAAAGGGCAGCGGTGATCTGCCACATCGCTGCTGCCCTTTTAATGATAACTGCTCGCTTCTCAATCTACAAAGAAGTGTAGGGATTCGAAATACCGATGAAAAATAATTAACTGTCTCATTTAATTAAGATAGAATAAAAGTATCTGATTTTAAAATCTATCTGTTAAAATAACTAGGTCTATGTTCATTTCAGCTATTAAAAAAAAACTGAAACGACCAGAACAAAACGAAACTTATAGGCACCACCGTCATCTCCCAATCATTTTTTAACTATTGACTCTTATCAAGTTTCAGTAAATTCAAGTTTACTAACTCCAATATTCAACAAGATTGTACCATCAGGCTAATCAGAAACAGGTAGTTTGAGGGGGTGACAGTGATCTACCACATCGCCGCCACCCCCTCAATGATAACTACCTGTTTCTCAATCCTCATATAAAAGAGTCGCAGACGGTTGAAACACCAAAATACACTGATTAACAGAGCGGCTCAAATAATTTTTAAGTACTCTAGCACTTTTGACTTTAAATAGCTTGTCAATTCAACAGGATTATGCTAGTGGTGCTTATCAGTTTTTATCAGTTGAATAACAACTCTCTTTCTCTCATTTATACTCTCATATCCGTTTTTTATCGCCAAGTCAAAAAAGAAAATATCCTTGCTAACCAAACAAGAATCATCAATCTTATACAAAAATTTATTCCGCACCAAGGGAGAGGGAATAGGGCGAGTAAATTAATACCAAATTATAATTTACGTTTTACTTAATCATTGTTTTTCATTTTTTATAAACTGGATGCAGAATAAATGTTTTTTTTTTGCACTTTTCACATTCTTTTTGCAAGTAAACCGGTTAATATTAGGCTAGGAGACCGTGCCTACAGACTAATCGGAGACGCTCATAAAAAAGGTAACTTTGCTAAAATAACAAAGACACCTTAGAACGTCTCCCAGTCTCCTATTTCGGTAAACATAACTACTGGTGAATCGAGTGAGAATATTATATCCTGATAATCTGACAAAAAATTAATTAGACCAAGATTTGTACGATAGTAGCAGCCATTTACCTCCGATTGTCTCGTATCGTCTGAAACTTTTGACTCATCCCTCATCTTTACTCGCACGGATGTAAAAAACAAACTTTGTTCTGAGCTGAATAAAAAAGTTGCTTGAGTTTCAATGTTCTAAGACCCAGGAGATTTGTCTGAATTTTTTCGAAAAAAGTGAACAAAAAGTGTTTTGTATGATCGTAACGGTATTTTAACCGGTCAAAAAGTCATTTTCGACTTTTATCTGTTCAATTTCATTAGCGAATGTATTAACTAATTTCTGATTTTTTTGTGAGCATACCTAAAATTTGTTAGTTAAAAAAAGTTATGCGCCTCAGATATTTTTTTTTCCTTTTAAATTTGCCTACAATCACTATAAAGTCCTCAAAAATGGCTGTTTTTTGGTACCCTGAGCGCTAGTTCAATTTCATTTGGAGCAATCAGTAAGCAAATTTTTTTCGCGGAAAAAAGCACTTTCTTCAACGTTGCCGAGCTTGTGATTTTTATGCGCTCAGTATGTTTGCTATCTTTTGTAAATTATGGCTTTTATGCGCAGTCAACAGTTTTTGCTTCCTGAAAATACAGATAAATTATTTTCTTGGAAGATTAATTTTTTTTATACGTATTTCGACATAATTCATCAGCTTTTAATGAACAGACCAGTTAATTTCCACACAGTGAAATGTATGGTATCGGTGTCTCTTTCTTCTAAAACACGTAATTCTGTCGAAATCAGCTGAAACTGACGAGTCAATTTCCAGAAAGTAAACTAGGAAATTTTTTTACATCGAATTTTTATTTTTTTAATTTTTTTGGAATGAAGCCGATAACAAATTAAGAGAATGAGAATAAAAATTAGGCATTCTAACCATGTTGAGAGCCGAAATATAAGGTCCGTCGATTTTATCAATCTAAGAAAACTTCAGAATTTTTTTTTTCCGAAAATTAAAAAAAAAATATTTTTTTTTTTTAAGATTGAAAATCAAAGTGAACTCATGCAACATAAACAGCTCAACGGATTTCAAACTTTAAAAGTTACAGACAATAGAAGGGAATTTATACTTAAAAAAAATAGGAAAATTTGGAAAATTTTTTTACATCGAAAATTTTTTTTTAAATTTTTTATGGATTGAAACCGATAACAAAAATGAGAATGGCGATGAAAATTAGCTTTTTCTACCATGTTCGGAGAGCCGAAATAAAAACCCGCTGGTACTCCCTTAAGTAGTAGAATGTACTAGACCAAACAGAAAATATTTATCTCTTTCGTCGTTAAGGGGGTAAGATGAGCCAAACTTCGAAGAACAATTTGCCGATCACGCACAATTATTATCTTCGATAAATCATTTTTGAAAATATTGCGTCACAAAATGAATTTTTAATTAGATAACATACATTTTTATGGTTTCTTTACTTATTATAAGGCAAAAAACCTTAACAGTCTCACACAAATTTAATTACCCCACACAAAATTTCAGTTAAAATATCATCTGACAAAACTCGTTCATAATTTATTAAATTGACTTAAAGTTTAGGTAAGGTGCTTAAGCACGGTAAGGTGCTTAGCCAGTAGTACAATTAAAATTATGATTTGAATCATGTAGGCCGGAGTTACTGGGTCCCATTTTTATTACTCATTGAGTAAAACATTTTTTTTTGATGGCTGAACAAAAATTGGGAAAAAATAATAAAAAGCATCAATAAATAATAATCACATCAAGAGTTGGCGGGGGCCAATGAAGTGGAATGGGGGGCTATGGCCGAATGAGGCAGCGTGGGACAACTTAAATTGAGCCAACATATTTAATTGTACTGAATGTGGGATTTGCAAAAGCAAATATTTCTTCCCTCATTATAAAAATGACATTTATGAAGGTTTTTTAACGTTAATAAAACGCGAAAAAACACCAAAATCTTATTTTTTACTTATTATTATTCAATTCCAGAAACAATTTCGTGACCCCCTACCCATTGCATACGATCTAAATGTAACCCTTGATTTTCACCTGACATAATAATAACCGTCTCGAATTCAGAAATCTCTGTCTGTTAAAACTTTTAAATCCAGTCTAACAAAATGAATTCAAAATCCAGATGTTTTAAAGTTTAGTGTTCATCTCCACGTGCAAAGTAGTGATTTTATTAATGCTGAGTAAATTTAGCTTACTTTTTAAATATTGGGTAAGAAATTTGTTTAAACTTAAAGCAATTTGAACGTGACGACATCGCTTTGATGGCATGCGTATGCATATCAGTAAAATATTTTAGAATTAAATTGTTTTATACAAACCGCACGTAGCGTACCGTACGTACGTACCGTACGCTGCGTACGCATCAAAAATTTAATTCTTTTGAATGTTCAAAGTATTCGGAATAACTTTTCAATTTATCTCCTATCTCCCTCAAAATTCAACCAGTTCTGCTCCAGTTAAGGAGTACTGGTCGCATTCAGAGACCAGTCATAAAATTTTCCAGATTATTTAAGAATGTTTTTATGAAAATATGGAAAAAATAATTGATAAGAAGTCTTTCATTCTCATTGGTCATCAAAAAATAATTTTTTATCACGATTGAAAATTAATTTTATCGTTTTTGTCAACATTTTTGAGATTCCAAGAAATAAATCGCTGTTCCGAACAACCAGAGAACAGAAAAAAAAGTTTGGACTTAGTGCTCTGCTCCTACCTTGAAGGGAATACTGGTCGCATTTAAGGCGAAAATCAGGGTTTTCAAAGTCGATTCAATATATAGTAAAAACACACAAACATTTCCGTTGACGGTGGGATAATTGAACAAATATTGTTCTGGAAAATCATATCGTGGCCTCTAATTTGCTGACCAATCAGAAAGGACTTTCGAAAGTGACGATATTTTCACTTCGAATGTATCTCCTCCCTGAGTTTTCAAGATAGAGAAAAAATTGTACTTGTATTAACCGCAAAAACTGCGCAGAACACCAGATCCGTTTTGTCCATAAAAATTTCATCCACGCGCTAGAATGGGCAAAAAACTGTTTTTTGGGCTGATTTAAGGGTCGCCGGGAAATACATACTTCTCCCTGGATTATGAAGCAGAAAATTAAATGGGTATAAATGAGTCACTTGAGGGGGTAGTGCCAGCAAAAAGTTTGGCTGAAAATTTGATATAATACTAAACTGACCCCGAAACAAATTTTGGTCGAGTTCTCGCAGACATTTAAAAGTAGGTTCAGTCACAACTTGTGACTCACAGAGGTTAAGTTAAAATTCCAAGTGGTTCTCTTTTTATTTTATCCAGAGCGAGCTATCGAGGCTATTTACAATAATGCCACTGGAGGGCGCTAGACACACCAGATAGCGCTGCGAGACCCGACCAACCTTTTTTTGGCTCGATTTAGTTATATACATCTTTTTTCAGCCAAACTTTTTTGCTGGACACTACCCCTAACCCACATACTCAGCGCTGGCCATATCTGGCCAAAGTGACTTGCGATCTCTATTTTAATAAGTTAACTTCTTCCGAAAACATTTTTATTTCAAATGATCGGTGTTTTTGAAATTCTTTATCTTTGGCTTATTTATCTTTTCTCTATCTTTTGTAGTTTTTGAGAATAAAGCAATGTTGTCGACCCGAAATCGGGGCCCTAAAAAAATTCAAATGAGATTTGAATTGGGAAAAAAAAATGGATTTTTGAACTTTGCCACCGTGATTTAGAATTTATTTATGTGTCAAAAAATGAAAATAAAATATTCATAAAATCAAAATTTTTCTTTCTTTTTGATTTACACACATCAATTTTTTGCGATTTTCTCTCGAAAAAGGTAATTGTTGCAAAAATATTATGATAATAAGTTATTTTTGTGCAAAACAACAACTCATGTGTCCCTAAACCAATATATTGACAATTGATACTGTTTACTTTGAAGACCTGGTAAATCGGACACAAATAATGCGGCGCTCACAAATTTACTTTGTTATTTTTTTGTTCGCACAAACTTGATAAAAGTACTTATGACGTTGTTATTATAAGGTCTGTTACGGTGGCAATATCGGGCGGTTATTTTTTATATTATATGACAAACTGATTTCCTTACCGTTTTTTCTTCAATTGAAGTTTTAGTCAAATATTTTCTATTTACGATATTGTCTCAAAGAAAAAATTATCGTAAAAAACCGCGAAAAAATGATAATTTAATTTTTTTTTTTCTATCAAATAATTGTTGAAGCTATTGAATTAATAGTTTATATTTTTGCTAACGTTTACTTGGATAAAAATATTGATTTTTTAAAGTCAGGTGGCCAGATTTGGCCACCGCTGAGTACGTCACTGTTCATAACTTCTGAGTAGTGGGTTAAGGAGTAACCGACGGAGGCTGTATCTCGAGATTCATACATGGGAGAAACTTAATTTTAATTGCATTCAACATTTTGTTAGCGGTTTGCTACCCGAATCATTTAAAAAATTTTGGATTTGACCAAAAAAACATTTCGGAAAACATTTCGGAAATAAAATTATTTCCCAAGTATTTTTTCAGTATTTATGCTATATTTTTTAATGCTATGACCGATGACCTTAATTTAACGTGCACCAAGGGGGGTTAAGCCCTGGGCAATTTTGTAATCTTGAACTCACTTAAAAAAAAAAATTTAAATCTCAAAAAAAATTTCAACAATATTTTTAGATTGGGAAATTGACGTAACGACGAGGGTGTTCTCGAGATCCATACATAGTAATAAACTTAATTTTTTCTGCATGTTAAATTTTGTCGTCGTTTTGCCTTCTTAATCAATTAAAAAAAATTTGAGTTTGACCAAAAAAGTTCGAATTCGAATTTGTTAAGTATTTCGTTCATATTTATTTGTATATGATTTTGAACGGTTTTGATCGATGAACTTAATTTTACTTGGAACCAAGTTAGCCTGTTAGTTAAATCTTTCAGACCAATTAAAAGAAATAAAAAAAGGCAAAAAAAACCTAAAATATTTTCTTAATCGTAACAGGTCAATATTTTATGGTACCTGAACTTTGCACATGTGTGCAATCAAAAATTGATGTGATATCGAAGAAACCGAGCTCATAGTACCCGTCCTTTATCGATTGCAAATATGACATTTTTGGGGAAAAAGTTTTTGATAAACAGTGCTGAAATGATTTAACAAGAGGCTGAAGAACCGGAAATCGGCAATGGTAACGGTTGAATTTCCATCGATTTTGATCAAATAGACCTTAAATCGATTGTCTGACTCCATAGTACAGAAGAAAACTATTATTAGGCTGCGAAAAATAAAAATCGTGATATTTCCTTGCAAAAATGATTTTATCGGTAAAAGCCGAAATGCGTACCGTCATACAAAAAAACTTTTTGTTACTGTTTTTGACAAATTTAGACATTAATCTCAACATTACTGTAATTTCAAACATCGTAGACTCTTCCTCATCAAAACTCAGGTGTTAAAAAACANAAGAAAGTGCTTTTTTCCGCGAAAAAATTTGCTTACTGTGCTCCAAATGAAATTGAACTAGCGCTCAGGGTACCAAAAACAGCCATTTTGAGGACTTTATCAGTGATTGTAGGCAAATTAAAGGAAAAAAAATAATATCTGAGCGCATAACTTTTTTTAACTAACAAATTTAGGTATGCTCACAAAAAATCAGAAAATTATGTTAATACATCGCTAAATGAAATTGAACAGATAAAAGTCGAAAAATGACTTTTTGGACCGGTAAAAATACCGGTACGATCATACAAAAAACTTTTTGTCACTTTTTTCGAAAAATTCAGACAAATATCTCCTGGGTCTTAGAACATGAAACTCAAGCAACTTTTATTCAGCTCAGAACAAACGTTTGAAAATCACTAAATGGCGTGGGGTACTCCCTTAAACGTACATAATGTACTAGACCAAACTAGAAAATATCTATCTTCCTCGTAAAGGGATATAAATAGACGAGTGACGTATCCACAGCGTGGGGCAAGTTGAGAACAACACACAGGTATTATCTTCGATATTGATTAAAACCCTTAATCGACAAATGCTAAATTTCGAATGGAAATTAATGGGAGAAGATGTATGGCTGGATGAGTTTTACCGCCAATGTTTCAGCCAATGAAATCGTCATATTGCGAAACATTGAATTTTTAATTGGCTCAAAATTTCCAGACAAATTGACGGAAAACAAATATAATATGAAATGTATATACATATTAAACGTTCGGAAATAATGCAAAGTTTGCAAAAGCCTAAGATCACGTAAACCCTAGAAATGATATCACGACAAAAAGTACAGACAAAATGAACCGGATAAAGTTATGGCTATAATCAACTCCGGCATATACGCTGCCTATCTACCGATTTTTCACCGCTCCTGTGGACGAACAATTAGTAGATTACCTCACGTAATAAGCTATGATTTCATTTATTCAAAAAATATCCTGTTATATTTTAAATCATAGTTTATGACTATTACGACGATTATCAACACTAAGAAACGTGTGAATGTATTTTGTTAGTAGCATCAATGATGCTGCATCATTTAAGTTAAAATAAAAGGTTGTAAAAATCATTAAAAGCTTTATTATCGACTTTACTGACCTTATTCTTCTCAGATATGTCTGTAATAATTAATGCACCTGTTACTGGCACTAATTACACATAAAATGAGACTGTTAAAAGTTGTAGTTTTTATTGACTTTAAAAACAGAATGATTCTCAGTGAAATACATTCACTGAGGTACAAAATTGTTAACGCGCCGGTGATTTTTACCGGCGGAGAAATGCTTAAAGTTCCACTGGATTAACAGCTGATTGATGAGAAATAAGATAAAATTGCAGTGATTGATTATCACTACATCTAGAGTCCAGTCAATGATTTATTTCATAGCCTGAACTCTACAGAATGAAAAAATAATAATATATAAACCGGCCTGTTTATAGCAAAAGAAAAAACATGTACATAAATAGCTATACCGTTTAGCGGCTATACTATAGCTAGCGTGTCCACCAATCGAGTCTATAGCTTATATAAAAAAAGAATTGAAACACTCGATCCAATTTTTTAGTAAAATACTACCACACTCAAATTTATCACGTGATATTACGAAACACTATTAAATCCTACGGGTTTCGCATCGGGTAGGTTAGAAAAGCGAGCGCAGGGCTATGTTCCCAAGATAAGTATTGTACAATGTACTTCATTCATTTGATATCCAGTTCACATCATATCTAATTTTTGGTCCAAATTTACGTTTTTGCTGAAACTTATTTCACACCAATCAAAACGTTTTAATTCAAAATCTCGTAGGTGTAACGTAGGTGTAAAAAAATTTAAATGCACACCGGCCAATTATCGTTGTCCGTCTGTTTTAAGCAAAAAGTTCAAACCTAGTTAATTTATGGCCATAACTTCACATTAAATTATTGAACTAAAGAACTTATTTATTTGAAATTCTGCCTCAAATGCAAAACAAATCTCATAAAACCAAAAAAAAACATACAATTAGGATTAAAGATACATTGTATTGAAGTCAAAGGCGAGGGAAAGAACTTTGTAGGATTCGTGTTTGCAATTTTTGCCTCAATTTTATCCCATAGTCGCAAACATTTTCGAAAATTTCACAATTTTCTCATCAATGAATATTTTTTTTTAAAATACCACAACTTTTTTTCTAAAGGCGGCTCGGAGTTTAAATTTTCGAGGAAAATCTTAGAAGTGCCTGAATTTCCATAAAAACTGCCCGAAATACATTTTAAATAATTTTAAAATGTCGAGCTCGAGCAGAATTGACCACCCCCTAAAGTGTCAACTCAAAACAGTAACTGGTGTTTTCTCGTATGGTATGAGAATGTATTCTGAATAGGTTAATATAAAAAACAAACTCAATTTCAAAAATCTTTTAATCAATTTTTGGGATTTCCCTAGGGTTATAAAATGACATATTGTCAAGATTGATTTATTCGATGAAAAATTTAATATTAACAAATGGCACAATATATACAATTTCCTACATTTTTCTATGTAAATTATACAGATATTTAAATTCAACTGAAGAGAAAAATTTTACTGTTAAAAAGTTATAACCTAAAGCGTATAAAACGTATGAAAATAGAGCCATGAGGTGGAAAAATTTTACGCCTAGAAACTTATTCAGATCACAATTTTCTCTACGTATTGCTTATTGTATAAAACATTTCGGAGACATATATTTTGATCACTTTTTTTTGCAAGTTTAAATAACGGAAAAAAGATGTCATAAATCTTAGTGGCAGACATGAATAATTTAGTTTTTAGTAAAAGTTTGATCTTGTTTTTTTGTCTACGACCAAAATTTGATTTTTGTCAATTTATGGACAATTTTTATCAATATAAACTTAAAAAAAATACTTAAAGTGAGGTGACATAGCCAAAACTATCGATAAAAATTTGGAGTTTTATTTATGGTAGTTTTTATGTGACGTTTTGGATAAACAGCCATTATCAGGTATGAAAAAGAAGTGCACAGAATTCGAAAATTGATTAATTTTACGCGCGAAATCAGTTTACAATATTTTGCGAAATTACATTTTTGAATTTTTCTGTGCACTGCTTTCTCATACCTGATAATGGCTGTTCAGCCGAAACTTCAAATAAAAAATATCTATGATAGAAGAAATATAATAATTTTTTATTAATTTCATTATATTTTTATCTCCAATAATATTTTTCGAAGAATATTTAGTTATTATTTATAAAGTATAACTTATTCTTTATATCCGAAAAATACCTTAGGTCCTGATTTTCTTAATTATACGACCTTGTAGCTGATTTTTGCTCGCAAGGCCTAAGTATTGACAATGCCTTTAACTGACAAAGTTGGGCATTATTTTGGAAAATTGGGTCAGGAATCCTTAATCAGGAAGGTATTTTTGGTTTCATTCTTATTAGCATATTTTTCATACTAATTTTGATTGATGATGTTTTCGCTCTTGTCACCTTAGATTTTCGAGACAACTGTCTATTATTTTAATGCTTGGAAAAATATTAAAACGGGTTCGTTTCTCAATTTAATTTTGGAAAAGGTATATTTTAGATATAATAATTTAAATTGAACCGTTTCTAATAGGATGGGAAGGCCTCCGACAATTATTAAGAAAAAATAATATTTTTATTTTAGATCTTTCCTAAACAAAACGGAGCTTTATTGTGGTTCAAATTAATTATTATACCGTATAATCTATAGATTCAACCTATCAAATCCCCAAGCAAACAGAGTGGAATTCATAGAGATTCAGCAACAAAAATATTTTATGAGAGATCAGTAGAAATATTCCGTAGAATTGATACATATTTTACCAATTAAATCAAAAATTTTCACGGAAACTGGTTTATACCGTATATATTTGCTGAAATTAATGAAGTATAAAATATACGTCATTTGTTTTCAGCAAATGAACCTCAAGAACACCACCTGATATCCTCTTATTACACTTTTGTGCCAATCCCAGCCCTGATTAGCAAACGTAGTGTGTTTTTAAGTAGTAGGGCCGAGATTGGCACAAAAGTGTGATAAGGGGATATGTAGAAACACAATCTCTTGAAAAAGGGAGCTTTTGGATTGTAATTTTGTTATGCTGAGAAATTGGCGAAGAATTGTTCCATTTTTTTTTATTGTCTTTTCTGTTCTAATGATATATTATTGGCTGCTTTTTATAATTGTTTTTTTTTAAATCAAAAGTTTATTTAAAAAGTTTACAAATTTATGTACTACCTAAAAATATAGTACCTAAAAATAATTTGTGAAAATACGATTTTAAGTCATCAAGGAAAATTCCTATACATTTTTGCGTGCGCAACCCTAATAGGGTCACCCTATGTACCTGCGACTCAGAGGGTCCCTCATCTAAACGTCCAAGGGTGGAGAACATAGAATTGTCTGAATTTTTTATTTTAAATTGCGAACTGATTTTAACGAACAGCATTATAGAGATTTCTACAACGTGGACAGATCTGTCCAATATGACCTCAAGTAAATAATTTATCAATTCCACTCTGAGCGCCAAACAGGATCTGTTTCATATACATTTTTTCTAATTTATACATTTGAGGCAATAAATTACAATTTTAGATTAAGTTATGACCGAAATTGAAGCAAATTTGACCGAGTTGAAAGAGCAGGAGAAAAATCTACGGTCAAAATATGGAAATATTGATAAACGAAAAGGGTCAGCCATGCTGAATAAAAAACTAAGAGGAAGTTCTAAGAAATATTTCGACTCAGGAGACTATAACATGGAAAGAGAACGTGCCGCTCCGAAGTTACAGAAAAATAGAGTTTCAAATCTGGCAATCATTCCAGGTAAAAATCGAAGACTTATTAATATGAAAACTACTACTCATTCAGAAGGCAACGCTACTAGCGTAGAAGTTATGGGGGGCTCTGATTAGCTGCCCCTTCAACATGGTAGGAAAAGATGACGAATCGTTTGCGTAAAACGTCGGTAGCCTCTGAGTGGGTAGTACATGAAAAGGAATGTGTTTGATATAAACTACATTAACTATTCTAGATCCAATAATCACTTTATGTAGTGTGACAGTTATGTAACGTTGTTCTAACTCGCTCTGCGATCAATCAGGTCTTACGAATACTAGGGGGGCCGATATAGCTGAATTTGCCGATATCGTAAAAAAAAACCTACGCATTTTCATGATTTATAGCTGAATTCCTGCCAGTGCCAATATCGCCGAAATTTCGTGGGCGTATGAGGTTTTTATAACAAATTACTTCGACTGCGTCATGAATGACGTCATGTTGCAAGATTTAAATTTTAAAATCTACTTTTTTCAATTTTTATTTGATTGAGTTTGGTGGAGTACGTTATTCTAAACACTTGGTATTTTACTTCAATTGAACC
Organism: Oikopleura vanhoeffeni; assembly: GCA_004367855.1. Taxonomy (NCBI): domain Eukaryota; kingdom Metazoa; phylum Chordata; class Appendicularia; order Copelata; family Oikopleuridae; genus Oikopleura; species Oikopleura vanhoeffeni. Next base: position 28,286 of record SCLH01000856.1, on the reverse strand, counting down.
TATTGTAAAACTCTTTATAAAATTGAAAACACTTTTTCAAATTATGACGTCATTCCGAACGCCCACACGTTTTTCATTTTTGAACAACAAAATTTATTTCTCTCCCCTTACGGAACGGGCCATACCGCCAAAAGTGCAAATATCACCGAAAATGCGCAATATCGCCGATTTTTCTGGAAAAACTTTCGGCGATATTGGGCCCCTTGTATTAGGTATTTAGCGCCCCTCGTAGTCATACTTGACCCACGATAAGTAATATTTCGATTAAGTTTCGAAAATAAAGTTCGAAACTGCTGTGAAATAAATAAAGATTTAAGGGGTACTCAACGGTTTCTTGTATTTTGAATCAGGTCTCAGAATTAAACAAAACAAGTTGTTAATATTTTGAAGAGGCTAATTTGAAGATCTGACTCTTTGGTATTAACTGAAGGTGAAATTTTTTCTTATACAGGGTGTAAGGTTTTTCCCTTCTTTTTGCCAAATTGGATGCTCATCTTGATTCCGCCCGTTTTGATTGGTTGGAATCTGATAAAACCTCACGTCTGGTTCTCAGATTCAACCAATCAAACGCGCGGAAATCAAATGAATCCAATTTGGCAAAAAGAAGGGAAAAACCTTACACCTGTAAGCACCACCGCACCAAGTGGGAGTAGAGTTCTAGGACACTGATTTTATCTTAAATGTCTTTTTCTCAATAACGGCTGATTGAAATTTTATGAATTTTTGTCAGAATAACAGTCTGTACTCATTAATGACACCCCGATTTTTTTGCAAAATTTTTATCGGACACTATTCTAGAATCAGAAAAAACCGTAATTTTGATATTTTCAAATTTGGAGCTTGATTTTCTCAAAAACCAGTTCGACACAATTTTTTTAAATTGATATATGGAGTAATATTATCTTCTTACTTTTATATATTTTTGTTTTATGGATCTATGCACAAATTCTAGAAAATTGCGATATGATGAACCGGAAATTGATTTTTAAGATTTCTAAAAAAGTTAAGTTGATCAGATTTAGTTAAAAAAAATCACACAGTGAAGCTGATGATTAACTGAAGAAAAAATTTGCTTACATGAATACTCAAAATTTGGTCCGATATATTCTAGAATCATATAAACGCCAAAATTCAAATTGAACCCTTAATAATTTCTAGAAACTGGTTCGACACAATTTGAGTTTAAGTTGGAGTGATATGTCTTCTTCTTCTCATGAAATATTTTTTGAGTTTCTATGCACGGAATAATAAAAATGCATTTAGTTCAGCCGAAAGTCGATTTTCGGAGTTTCTAGATACTAATTTCATTCGATTTTACCGAAAGTACCCTCAAATAAGCTTAGTGGAAAACAAACTAAAAGTTCTAATCAACTTTACAATATTCTAGCATTTTTCATTAAACCGAGTTTATGTATTTTGTCCAAAAATACTTAGACAAAACTGAAAATCTCTGGAAAATTTTGAAAACTTCTCGAAAATGTTCTTTCTGGTATGACTGGAAGATGCATTTTGTGGCTTCCTTGTTAATGGACGCCATCTGGTGCAATTTACCATGTCCGTAGCCCTGAATAAATACCGTTGAGTAACCCTAAGGAGTGACGTCCAATCTCAGCTTCACGATATACTTTTTGATTACACTTATTTTGTAAAGAATTTTCTGCCAAGTTTTTCAACTTCCAAGATTGTGTTTGGTATTTGCAGACTTTTGTTCAAAAGAAACGTCGTTTTGGGCAGTTGTAAATTAAAGGTTAAATTAAGGGTGACGATAATTGAGATTTCTCAGACAGGATTTCAAATAAATAAGGTTTTAGAAAATTTATAGTTCAGAATTTCAACATAAACAAGAAATTCTCAAGTCGTTCCTGAGATTTTGGAAAAAAAAATCGGAAAAAATTTTTCGCTCGGACCTTAATTCAGGCTTTGCGGTGAATTTGATGCACAAATTTAAAATTTTCTATATATTTTCAAGGAGTAGGCTTTTGCGTGAGGCTCCCAAATAAGCTGTTTTGACCACTAAGGGCAAAATTTCCAAAAAAGACTCTCGCTCGAAGATGCGCATTAATATTTGGAAATTGAATTGCAAATAACAAGAAAAAATGATGAGAAATGAATGCCAAAATGAAATGAATTCCCAAAGTAGGCTTTATAGTAGTTTTAGGGAAGCCTACTAAAAACCATTTTCTATGCGTAGGTTGAAGTATCAGATGCTCTGAATAGTACTGGCAACTGCCTTAAGAGTTGTACTACGTATTTGGAAGAAAAAATAATCATTTCTGAAGCCAGGTTTCTCAGAAACTTAACTTGAAAATGTGTAAAAAAGAGCCCAATTATCGACGCCCACTCCCTTAAGTTCTTTTTTTTTGTACAAAAGTAATCAAATTATAAAGGTGTTACTTATGCTGTGTGCTCCGGCCCACTAGAGACAGTTATGATATCGTTTGCTTATGATGAAATCTCGATCACAGAATCCTATGATTTGCGAGCAAATTTTAATGAAAACATATTATTATCGCAGATAGAAATTTAAATTTATTGAATGTATAAAGAAAGTGGGTCTCGCTGATTTGGACCTTTACGACGCCGTTTCACGACGAACTCGCAAATGTAATACTATTGTATTCCAAAAACTTTTTTAACTTGAAGGACAACTCTTCGCGATCATTTTTAAACTAACAGTTATCTGATCCAATACAAGCTATGCCCAAAGAAAATCTTTAATGAGGCTTCACAAAAAAAACGAAAAAGCTATCTCCTCCTTCAATTCCCTCATTTGTATTTAATTTTTTAAGGCTCAACATGCTATTTTTCACGCATTTTTTTGTTTCGATTGACAAATAAGCATACAAAAATGAGTGTGAGAGGCTCACTAAAAAGTTAAATTGCTTTTTTGTCCGTATAAACCAAAAATTTGAAAAATTGTGAGAGAGTTTGGTTGTATTGCTGCTCTGGAATCAGACAAAAATAATGTGAAATATCTCCTTCCAGTTTGTCGAGAAACGGCGTCGTGAAAGGTCTAAATTTTAATGAACTTTTTTATTCATATTATTATTATTTTTTCGATAGTTTTAGAACTTTATTTTAAATTTTTTTTGAACAGGTTATTATTGAAAAACCATAACGATCACTCTTTGTTCATGTTTAAATCTATGCAGCTAGACTAATAATTAATTTAATAACCCTATTCAAAATTGATTTTAATTAGTTATTCGAAATTAGTTATTTCAATGCGAATTATTTTCTACATATATCTTAGACAAAATTTTGAGACATGTCCTTGTTACTGTCCTTGTAAAACAATCCAAAATAATCATATTATAATTTATTGTTCGAAGTATAGTTATTTTAAAAAATAGGAAAGAAAGGTGTCTTGATAAATTAGACTCCTGATTGTACAAACATTTCGCACGATTATTTATGTTTATCAGTAGCTTAAAAATTCATGACGGAACTATGATTATCCGGAAAAAACCATCAATACTAATAATCTGGGAAAAATTTCACTAAAATTATTTAGAAGAATATGAGGAACTAAAAAGTATTAAGTTGGGTTTTTGATTGATTATTGATTAAAAACTGAACTTTATACTTTTTAGTTCTTCATATTCTTACTTAATAAACCCAATGAGTGAATAAAATCGTTCTCAATCGAGAACAGGTCAAAAGTATTTTAACTCCCGTAGTGGCCGACAATCTCTGGACCCGTAGTGTCTTCTGGCCATGCGTGGCAACACGATTTTAATCAAGCATATATAACCGAAGATTCATTATTAACATATATTTTTTCAATGGTTATAATATTATTCAAAAAATTCTCTACAGTCCTATAAAAACAATTTGTGAAAAATATATAAAAAGTCATCAAATGTGAATAAGAAAATTAAAAACTCTCTCATTTTTGCCGATTCTCACAAACAAGTGCATAAGTAACACGAATTAAGGGTTAATTTGACATTTTCAAATTTGAAATATTAAATCGTCACCAATTTGGGTATTAAATCTGCAAAAAAAATTGAATGTTTTAATTAAAATTTTTACAAAATCAGCATCATAAAAATAAAAAAAGAACTATTTTTGATGACAAAGTTCAAGCCCAATTTCAAGTTCAGCGTAGACTCTACGGCGTAGAGGCTTGTGAGTACCCTCAAAATTAACATCTCAAAGTCAGAGAGGTCGACTTTCTAATGAAAATATTAGCAACTATGAGTCAATTATGTACTGAACGGTCACTAAAGAGCGAAAAATAGTCAAATTTTTAAGATTTCAGAGGAGGATTGTTGCTCTCTGGCGACCTTTCAGTACATAATTGACCCATAGCTGCAAATATTTTCATCAGAAAGTCGACCCTTCCGATTATTTTGAGGGTACTTACGAGTCTCTACGATGAACTTTGAAATTTACGGTAATTTGATATACGTTACACAATATACTATAGTATTTTGAAAAAGTACTCAAATTACATAAAAAAAGCCTTTGGGGAGGAACTGTTTTTTTGCTCATTTTAGCGCCGGATGAAATTTTCATGAGTGAAACGGACCTTGGTCTTCTGCTCACGTTCTCTGTGGTCAATAAAAGCTATAAAATATCTCTATCTTGAGAACTCAGGAGGGATACATTTTGAAGTGAATATCATCAGTTTTGAAAGGTCGTTCCTGATTGGTCGGCCAATCAGAGACCTCCGATTTGGTTTGTGGAAGCAAGATTTTATGTGCATTTTATCCTCGGAACTGAAATCCAATGTTCGTGGCTGTTCTAGTATTTCATTGGGCGCACGCTGAAAACCCTGTTTTGGCTTAAATGCGACCACCACTCCCTTAAGATTTGTTTTCTCATAACCAAGTCCGAATAAAATCACGTGAAGAAAAATTCAAAATAAGGTTTGGAATATGTCATAAATTAATCGTATTCTTGAAAAATAAGATCACGTGACGTTTTTGGGAAATGCCGTTATGTTCAAAATCTTAGAATTTATTGCCTCCAAACTTTCGGGCGAATTTGAGTACTATTTGTGTACTTGAACCGAAACCTTATTTCCTAATTTGAAGGTGACGTGATTGTTTTTGGACTTTGGTGTAATGGAAAAAAATCTTTTTAGACAGTTGAGATTATTTTGAAATATCAATTTGATTATAATCCGCTCCAAATTTAATATTTTAGCTTCTTAAAACGTTCAAAATTGCCCTAGTTTTCATAATGAGACACAAGACCGGACATCCTACTAATATTCACGATTTTTGTCTAGTTTTTGAAATTATCTCGGAGACTCTATTCCTTTTTTAGAACCCCCTTTTAGTTGTTTACGACCCCTTTTTAGTCGAGACGAAGCTTCATCTCATTTCAATTTGCACTTTTTGGTCAAACTTTAATCCAATTAAACCAAAGTAGAGGTCTTTATTTGAAGTCAAATAACTGAGTCTTCGATTCAATTTCACCGTGCATACCCTGAAACAGGGTCCCTGATGCAATTTATCTACCAATAAAAGAGAAAAAATGTCGAAAAGGTTATGGTTGCGCAAGGATAAACCTAGCCATGAAAATTTTTCGACTTGAGTTGACAAATATACCTTTCGACCCATAATTTCAAGGTTAAAATTTTAGCTGTGTTTATTAGACCGTACATTGGCAGACTTCGATTTCACAGCTAAACTGGATAAGCATTATTAACTTTTTTTTGGAAATAAATGCTATTTGTTGGGCAAAATCATTTAACCAAATAATAATTACATAAAAGTGATGTGGGTCTCTTATCTGAAGGAGGTTTTTTTAAAGACATCTCAGAATCTGAGACTCAGATCTTTCACATTGCTCAAGAGAGTGGGCGTCGCTGATTTGGGGTTTTGCTATACCGATTTTCGACAAACAGGCAGAGGTAATGATTCAAAAACTTTTGTAGCTTAAAGAACAAATCTTCAAGATCATTTTTAAAAGTACAGTAATCTGATACTATGCCACCTGCGCAAACACAGAAACTTCAAAATAGACCTCTAAAACCAGACTAAAAACTATCTCCTCTCGCAATTTTGGAGTTTTTTCTCGATTTTTATTCAGAGGCGTCTAAGCGGAAAAAAACGCTCTAGATTATTCTTCGTTTTGATGGTCAGGAGCCTGACACAGAAAAATAAATAAAAATGATGAAAACTGACGGAGAATAGAGCTTTTTAGTGTTTTTTGGTAAGGTTTATTATACGTTCATTTGAGTGCGTAGGTTGGATTTTTTTTTCGATATTGATAGAACTTTATTTGAAAGATTTATAGACAGGGAACATAAATAGTGGTTTAAAATCTTGTTTTATTTACCCCGCATGAAAAAACGAGGTGTTAAACAGATTTGGTTACGATTTATGAATTAGACTTTTGCTGCTAGTTTGCAGTAAACTTAGTGAGTAAAGAATGCCGTGGCATCTCACGAAGTTTAAGGGTCACCCGCTGTATGTGCGACAATTTTATCGATAAATTGCCGTGTTTGGGCAGATGGCTTCACAGCAAAAAAGTACTAGAGGGTTTTTCAGTAAATGCACCAGATTACTGAAATTCTGAAAATGATTGCGAAGAGTTGTTCTTAACTCGTAGACTTTATAAGTGAGTCTGTACTCAGACTTGATTTCTGCCATCGAGCTGCCATTCTTTAAATCGAGCTATATAAGCAAAGTTTCATTATAAAAATAAATTTTTTATTATATTTAAATAAAATTCAGCCAATTTGCTTAAAAATTGAAAAAACAATTTTATTTTTAAATGAATTAGAAGGCATTTAATGGGCATAAGAAAATTAAAAGTTGCAAGAATTACCTCCAGTTACACACAAAAGTGCTATAATAATATAAATTTAAACGTTTATTTATATTTAAAACTACTTCATATTAACTCGTAGACTTTAGACATGAATCTGTACCCAGACTCGATTTTAGCCAACTAGTTGCCTCACTTTTAAATCGGCCATATTAGCNTTCAACTGATTTGCTTTCCCTCTGTTAAAAAATAATTATATGTTTTTAACAAAATTCTTTAGTAAAATGACTTTTTATTTGTTGTGAAATATTTTATTTCTCGTGAGAACAAAGACAGAGAAATATGCGCCTACGCATTATGTAATCCGTATTTCTGAAGTTTTGACTTCTAGAAATGCTCTATTTAAACCGGAAACCAATTTTAACAAATAATACAAGCAGCAATCTTGAAAGTTAAAAACTCGAACGGTACTAATTATTCATCAACTAATTATCAATAAACAAAAAAACACAGTACCGATATATGGTAATTTGAAAAAGTTCTCAAATTACATAAACAAAACTTTTGGGGTGAACTTCAAGCGTTTTTAAGATTTTTTTCGCATTACACCAAAGTCAGAATAAAGTCACGTGACGAAATAATTCAAAAATAAGGTTGGGAATATGCCATAAATTAATCTTTATTTCTTGAAAAATAAGATCACGTGACGTTTTTGAAAAATGTCGTTATGTTCAAAATTCTTAGATTAAGTGTTAATTTGGCTTCAAAAATTTTTGGCGTAATTTGACTACTATTTGTTTACTTAACCTAAAACCTTATTATTTGAAGGTCAAATGATCGTTTTTGGACTTTGGTGTAATAGAAAAAAAGTCTTAAAAACTTCTAAAGAACATTTTCATTTCTTTCAAATAGTATTTTAAGCAATTTTTGAAAAAAAACAGTACTATTTTGGCCGACTTTATTTCTTGAATAAACGGTCACGTGACTATTTTTGGGCTATCGTGTAATGGAAAAAAAGTCTTAGAATTTTTTTTGATCAAGACCAAGGGTTTTATTTGGTAATTAAAGAAAATTTTGCAAAAAATAAGTACTGTAATACAGTATAAATTTTCAAAAAAAAACGCACAAACGTAATTTTGTTTCAAAGTTAATCGATACCTTTGTAACTGATCTTTTCTTAAATGATTAAGCGTCGTAAAATGCGATTAAATGGTGAATGGCAGCTGGATGGCAGAAATCAAGTCTACGAGTTAAGTTTAACGTTATAAAAGTTTTTGGAATTCCACCTTTGCTAGTTTAGCCAGAAACCAGGCAAATCAGCGACGCTCACTCCCTTAAACTTTGGCCATAACTTCTGTGACATGTCATGACATAAGGAAAAAACGGTGGATAACTGCGAGTTATCCAGAAATCTGTCAGTAAAAATCAACAAATATTTTAAGAAACTCGCAGTCAAAATTCTAGAACAAATTGAATTGTCAAATGTTTTGCCTGCCAGATTTCTGGATAACTCGCAGTCAACATCAACAAATATTTCAAAAAAATCGCAGTTAACCATTACACACGAATCGTACAATATTGTACAAAAGTGCATTTTTTAAACCCAATAATTCGATGTAGAATTTAACCGCTTAATATTTTTCATGGATTCACATGAGACACAAATTGTCTGAAATTTCAAATATCGCTTTAAACTAGATTGCATCGCTCCGTTTCGACTGAGAGCGACGAAAGAAAACAAAATTAATTTTGAGCCTCCTCTTAAAGTTGAGCTCCGCTTCATACAAATAGCTGTAGAAGTCTAGATATGACACATATTTTCGATCGAAAACATCAAGCATATAAAATTTACGAGAATTATTATGTTAATTATAAAATGTCATGGCTTAATCTTCTGTCAAATGAGAGCGTTCTAAAAAATGAAGAACTTTTTTCTGATACCTTTGTCTCACAAAACTGACGATTGACATAAAACGAATTATTATAATGTTTTTTAACTCCACTCACTGATGCAGAATTTTTCAAGGAACAAAACTGACTTTTTCGAAATTTATCAGACCTATACTTTGTCAACACATGGATTTTAAGTTGTGTATGCCGAAATTAAAAAATCACAAAAAACAACTTGAATACAAACAAAATAATTAGATTATACTGTTGATTGGTAAAACTCGGATTAACAATATAATTAACCTAACTTACCGATAATATTTCTCTATTATAATTTATCTTTCTTGAAGTTAATCAATCGCAGCTTTACCTCTGCTTTAGTATTTTTTTGATATTTTTTATTTCGATCTGTTTTTGAATGAACACAACATCGGCTCGGTCCTTATATCCGGTCTCTGCGTGATACAGACGCTTTACCGGATTTACCCAGCTGACGATGTCCATTCAAATGCTCTATCACCTGTCAATCATCCATTATATTATTTTTTTTTTAATGATGTAAATAAACGATCAAACCAATTATTGCGCCCTTAGTTAGGTAATTATTTAATCTTTCATGTGTAATCAAAACATAATTTGAAAATGCTGATTTTGTATAGACAGAAATATCGAAAATGTGACTTTTATCGGCTGAAGGAGTGTCGCTTTTGAGCCCTTTGAAATTAAAAATATACTATTTTAAAAGACAAGTTTGAAGATATTTGTTTGAACTTTCTTAATAAGTCGTAACTTTGAGATCGGATGTGTGAGTGTGATTATGATTTTTGAAAGGGCGAATTGTACGATTTGTTACAACAGTGGTGTAATGGATAGAAAATTATTGGTGTGTAATGCTTAAGGGGGGAGGGGGGTGTTGGCTGGTCGCGGGAATTGAATTTTCTTGATAAAAAATTAGCGAAAAAGGGCTTTGAGGATAATAGTCAGATTAGTCATCTTGTAAAACTATCCTTTATCTTCTAAAGAACAAATCTTAATTTTTTTTAGATGTATACACTCCTTCACACATAAGCGACACAAGAGGAGAAGGTAAAACTATCTCCTCCTAGCTTTTATGTTGAAATTGGCTGAAATTTGGACATAACTTGTAAAAGTGGTAGGCCAAACTCAATCTCGGTCAAATTTTTAAATTCGCTCTATTTTTCTAGAATATGTAGAAAACCACCGTTTTTTGGCAATTATCCGTCGAAAAAACTATCTCCTTTTCAAATTCATACAGGCCACTTGGGATCATTTTCGATATATAATATATTTGAAGTTTATTTTTTTTAGGAAAATTGGCTAAGTTCTTCTGAAATTGAGTTCTAAGTTGGTTTCTGATTCATTTTATAAAAAATGAATTGTTCAAATAGTCGATTCATTTCACCGCCACCTTTTGTTTGTGCGATTACTCTCAAACAATGTGGCGCGATAAAATCAAATACTCAATTTTGTGAGTTTTCATCGTCTCTGAAAATAAAAAATATTATTTGATGACGAATATCATATTTTATTTAGTATATGAAAAACAAAATTATCGCTTTTAAACATAAAGTGTTTTTAAGGGGTGAAAGCACTAAAAAAACGCGCGTTTGCTTCCATGGTGTCTAAATAACAGTGAAATTTATTATTTTTTTATTTATTACTTAGAAGCCCTTAAATACGCTCTCGACCATCAGCTCGGATTTATTTAATTTTATTTTATACGATTACTACGTCAAAATCGAAAATTTAAATTTGTGAAAAAAGACGGAAAAACCGAAATTTTACCACATCGAAAGAAATATTCTTCTGCATGAGTAAAATAAAATAAATTTAAAACGGTGGATGGGTTGGCTTGTCAATTTGGCAAGTTTGGGTGTGATAAAATTTGTTTAATTCCGGATAATGAGGGCTTTGGAGTATTTCTGCCGATCCGTAGTTTCGTTTAAAAAAGTATGATTTAGAGTATTAACAAGAGCGAATAAACAAAACGAAGACATATTTAAATATAGTGAAAGTAGTCATTCCAAATATTTTCAGCTGAGAATTCCAGAAAAATTAGTTTGAAAAATTTTGAACAAGAAATGAGGAAAATTTTCAAAATATTTCCAAATAGTTTCGACCGAAAATCCCCAAAAAATGTCAGATGATTTTTCAAATAGCATATAAAAAATATGTGGTCACCTAAGCAAAAAGTTAAAGTGGCCATTAAAAGTGTTTTTTTCGTTGATTTGAAACAAATACTGTAAAAAAAATTTGAACAAAAATAAGGCATTTTTTATAATGTTCGGAACTTTTTTCAAAAATTTCTCATAATTTGTCGAATTCGAAAAATTTAATTCGAACTCAAAGTTTTCTTAAAAAGCAATAACTCGAAAATTCTGTAGTTACAAAAGTNCAAATTCAAGTTAATAAGCTGCTTGTTTTACATCGAAATTTTTTTTTTCTTGGATCGAAACTGATAACAAAAATGAGAATGAGATAAAAATGAGCTTTCTACCATGTCTGAGAGCCGAAATATAACTCGCGTGAGGTACTCCCTTAAACCCAGAGTTCCTATTAACAAATCTTAATAGGTGAGTGACGTAGCCACAGCGTATGTGCGATATTTTGAGGAACTATTAGGAACTATGATTTATATTTTCTTATCAATGGTACTCGATCACCTGCTGCGAATAGAATATTTTTTACTACTAGTATATATTCTACTATATATTTTCTACTGTATTTAATAATTTAAATGAGAGTTGTAAATTAATTTATTCAATTTTTTTTTAATTGATTACTGACAGTAACAGTAATTTAATGTTTACTTTAAGGGTATGGTGGTTCCTAATTTGACATATTCTCGATGAAATATTAGCCAAACAGGGCTTCAAGGATATTATTCAGATTAGCCAGTTTGTAGAACTAGCCTTCATCTTGCGTAAAACATATGTCAAAACGTTTTTGCATGTATACACTCCCAAACACATAAGCAAGACAGGGAGACCTAAGCCAAAACGGAAAATATATCTCCTCTCAGGTTTTATTTTTAAATAAACCTGAATTTTAATATAACCTGTATAATTAGTATTCAAAACTTCTGTGGAGCCGTTTTTGTCGATAAGTGCTATATTTTTTTCTAGAATATGCGATACACCACCGTTTTTTGGACTGTTCATCGGAAAATCTATCTCCTCTTAGGTTAAATTTCAAAATGCACTCAAATTTTTCCAATTTTTTTTTTTTCAATTTCGACCCCAAACTCAAAGTATGAATTTTTCAAGGTCACGTGAAAAAATTTCCGTAAAAAAATGTGCTTCGATTTTTTCGAAAGTAGGCTCAAAAGAAAGCTGGGGAAACATTGAAGAGAAAGTTGGCTAACGTCAAGCCAGAATTTTGAAGTTTTAGGGGTCAAATTGAAACAAACGTTATTTTTCCACCTAATTTTGAAACCGAGAGTTTTTTTGCCAGGCTTTGTTGTTAATATAAAGTTGTCAATATGAAGCTATCATTTTGAAATTTACATGAATATTGAAGGACGAGTAGGCTTTTTAGTGAGCGTCCCAAATTGGCTGTTTTGACCGAGAGAATTTTTGTATTCATCTATAAAAGCCGAATGCCAAGTTAAAAGAAAAACTTATATAAATCAAAGAGGAGTAGGCTTTTAAGTGCTTTTCGGAAGGCCTAGTAAAACTCTTATTCTGACCGTAGGTTAAGTTATCCGATGTTCAGAAGGGTACTGGCAACAACCTGGAGAGCTGTACTACATATATATATTTCAAAAACAATTGAATAATTTCTGGAAAACCGTACTTGAAAACGTCTTAAAAACAGCTTAATTATGGTCAGTGACTCAATTGGTCACCCACTCCCTTAGGGGGGTAGCGGTCGTAAAAGTTTACATTTGTACTCCACTTTATCGAAATACAAAACTGCTCCGAAACTTTAATGAATAGCCATTTTGTAGATCTATCCTTAATCTTCAAAAATAATTTATCAGAATAATTTTTTGCCGATCCTGGTGATCACCATGCGGAGAGTTCTAGAACAACCCAATCAAATTTCAAATTCCTACTCCTAGAGCTAGCATACGATTTCACTCAAACTTGGCATGAACCACGGAAACAATAATGCTCGTAATTGAAACCCGCCTAAATTTAAGATTTTTGCTCTTCAGTTTTACTACTCCTCCTAGGTTAGATTTCAGAATGCATAATAAATTTGATAAAAGAAGGGAAAATATGTTTCGGTTATTTAAGGAGGTGGTCGTCGCAAAATGAGGCTCTAGAAACAAATTTTCCCAATTTTATTTTTATGCTTTTTTTATGAAAATATGGAAAATTACANTAAAAATCGTCGGTTATTTGGCGTTCTAGAATTGTTCAGTCACTGGATTGAATAAAGCTCTCCTTGAAAAATTTATATACTACCGTTACGTGATCTGTGAAAATTTGAGCTCAATTGGATATACCGTCTGGGAGGAGATAGATTTTGAAACTTTGAAAACGTCACCTTATTACGATACTGTACCTATTGGTGTAATGGTCAAAAATAATTTGTGATGTACTTTTTCGCAAGATTAAGGATAGATCTACAAATTAGCATTTTCGGTTTTTCTCATAAGCTTTTAGTTTTCAAAATATATCACCGTGAATATGTCAAATCAGAGTCGCATACCCCCTTAAAGGGGTATCCCTCATGAAATGAGGCTGAACCAACAAATTTTCCAGATTTACTTAGCCAGGAACCTACTTTTTCATCATTTTTTATTTATTTATTTTCACCAAAATTTCTTGATTTTGAAAAATGTAAGGACAGCTTTTGAAGAGAAAAAAACATAAAAATTTAGGTTTCGATAGTTTTCCGCGAGCCTCTTAAAATCAGCTCAAAAAATCGTTCTTTGCGTTTTCTAGAGCGAATTCATTTCGAATTTTTCAAAACGATAGTACACGACCTGCGTACTTTCTACCCCCAAAACTCACGAAGAAATAGGCTTTTTGCTACAATATATGACTCTTCTTTGACGCTCGTTCCTGATTGGTCGAGCAATTAGTGATCCTTGATTATGCTTTGAGATGTGAGATTTAGGTTCAATTAATCTACCAGGCTTAACAATTAGGTATCACAATGTATAGTTTCCCAGATATTTGCCCTCAAAAACCATGAAAACGGCATTTCCCACGAGGGGTACCCCCTTAAGGTTTTTAGTAGGCGTCTCTTAAAGTACTGAAAAGCCTACTCCTTTTTTTCTCATCATTTTTACTTGTTATTTGCAATTTAACTTCCAAATATAAATGCGCATCTCCGAGCGGTAAAAAATTTTAAAAAATTTGCCTCTAGTGGTCAAAACAGCGTTGAAAAGTCTAACCGGAGATGCGCATTTATATTTGGAAGTTAAATTGCAAATAACAAGTAAAAATGATGAGAAATGAATGAGGAGTAGGCTTTTCAGTACTTTTAGAGACGCCTACTAAAAACCATTTTCTGAGCGTAAGTTGAGGTATCAGATGCTCTGAATAGTACTGGCAACTTCCTTAAGAGTTGTAGTACGTATTTGGAAAAAAAATTAATTATTTCTGAAGCCAGGTTTCTCAGAAACTTTGCTCGAAAATGTGTAAAAAAGAGCCAAATTATCGTCCCCCACATCCTTAAGATATAAAAAGAAACTAAGTATAAATATTTTTGTTACTAAACAGTTAATATACCAGATTTTANGTCACAGAATTGTTTCTTCCGAATGCATTATAAAAAATTTTGCGGTGATTCCGAAAAAAAAAATTATTTTATTTTTGAATATTTGGTTCGAATATAACGGGGAGTTGATTTTTTAGATTTTTTTACTTCCGGAAAAATTATTTCGAAACTAGACATCAAATACAAATGTGAGATAAGCCACTTTTGAGGAAAGTGTTTTGTGCATGCAAAACACTTAACTCGTAGACTCGATTTATGGCGACGCGTCGCCATACACCATTTAAACGCATTTTACGACGCTTAATCATTAATGACAAGATCAGTTATAAAGTTATCGATAAACTTTGAAACAAAATGACGTTTGTGCTTTTTTTTTAAATTTTTACTGTATTACAGTACTTATTTTTTGCAAATAATTTTTAAATCACAAAATTAAACCTTTCATCGTGATCAAAAAAAAATTCTAAGCCCTTTTTTTCATCACACCATAGCCCGAAAATTATCACGTGACC
>SCLH01000855.1:429901-494944 GCA_004367855.1 Oikopleura vanhoeffeni | reverse complement strand
CATCCGACATTTGATATTCTAGAATTTTTTTTTTAGTTCTAGAAAAATTACTGAGAAGAGCAAGGTACAGCATATCACGTGATACAAGCTTACAGTGGTGTTCACAAATTATTTGGCTATTGGAATCGATGGCATCGATTCGATGCACAAGAATCTGACCTATGTCATTGTTTTTTTTGATTTGGTCTATATATAATCAATCAAAAATTATTTTTGAATAGTTCTAAAATTTTGATGAAAAAATCACAATTTTTCATAAAACATGGTCAATTTCCCCTATTAAAGCAGATTAGTACACTTTTCATATTAATTCTGCGTCGATATACTAATCAAGTGACTCTGTGGACAATCATTTAATTGCTCGAATTAAGTTTTCTTAATAATTGAACGATCATTTTCGGTGAAAAAACTCTAAAATTGAAAATTTTGAAATATCATTCTGAAAAAAATACGCTGATCCTGTAACACAATAATTTTGTTTTGCAGGGTCCAACAGCGGGGAAAAACATCTTCCTAAAAACTCGCTATTTTGAAATTTCAATTGACGCAATAAGTCGCATTTAATTTTTTAGAAGTAAACAGATTGGAAAAAAGATCTCAAAAATCACCCTCCCGTAATATTTGAACACAATTTGTCAAAAAAAATAATTTATGTCTTTTTTGACGTCTTAGCAAAATCTTGATACATGTATTCGACAACGAGACAATTCTACCGGATGTTTTTTTTTTCATTTTTAAGATGATTTTAAATATGCAAAAGCCTTTATAAAGACTTTGGGCTCACAACCGCCGGGTTAAACCACCTACCCAAATTTTCTTAAATTGCAAACACATTAATACAAAATTATGTACCCACAACAAAGTACAAAATTCTGATATACAGTCAGGCGTCGGCGGATAGGTATGAAAGTTTTTTCGCTCAAAACTTCACCTATTAGCCGGATGTCACGCTATTCGACCGGATGTTCAACTATCGCCGGACGGCTGGGAGTATACCGCTCTGATTGGTAATAAAAACAAGTAGTGGAGAAATGTGAACGGTTGGATTTTTTGGCTCCACTTTTAATCATAAAGTGAAGAAGGTGATGGATTTTGAACCTTAGAAACTACTTTTCGGATTATTGACTCAGGCAGCTGATTCTGACTTAGCTTGCTAGAACTGCCATGTATTTGATTCTATTTTCGCCAATATAATTAAATAACAAGTTCTTTTAAAATGAATGCTAAGAAAAAAAATTCCATTCAAAAGAACTATCACTTATCCTTGAGTATACGAAATTAAAAGTGCTAGAAAAAAAAAAAAATGCAGTATAATCGCAGAGAATATTTCGCAGAAGATGTGCTCAACTGTTGATTTTCAAAAACGAAATAAATAGTACTATCGTGAAAAAATTCGCCTTATGAAATAATTGCGGAAATTTATTTGAAGCAAAAATCACTGGTGGCAAGATTTTTGCAGGCAAACAACTGGTATCTAAGACTAAATAGAATAAAACGACAAATTAATATGAATAGTTTTGTCATGCCATAAAAATTTAAATATGCCTAATATTTTGGCTTTCTCGAAAACGCCTATCTTTTGCCTGGGAAGTTTTGACAAAAAAAACCCGTATCTTTTGCCTTTTCGTCTATCCGCCGAAAAGTTTTCTTCGCTCAAAAGCCTCAACTATTAGCCGGATTCTCACCTATCCGCCGGACCTGCTCGGTATAAGGCCGAGTACATAATCTTTATTCTATTTTAACTTCGAATAATGTACTTCTCAAATGCTTTTATAGATTTGTAATTTTTCAAATTAAAATTGCTTTCTGAGATTTTGAAAAATTGTATAAATTTGAAATTTTTTGGAAAATTTTTATTTTTTTTAAACTTTGCCGATTTACAATCCAAATAAAATCAAGATTATAACAAATGGGAAAAGTTTTTTTTAAATGATTTTTTTCTATCTATAATATACTTTATCATGATTCTAATTTTCCCAAAAATTGAAAAGATTTTCCAAAGAAAATAAACAATTTTTTCAAAAAAATTACGCAAATTTTCAAGAAATATACGTCAGAGCTGTGAAAAAATTTTCAAAAAAATTACCAATCGTTTACTGACACATCTAAAATTTGTTTCTAATGTGATGATTTTATTCAAATAACTTGAAAAATTGGTTAACAAGATAAAAATTAATTTTTTAATTGAAGGAATATTTTTGGAGATTTTTTTGAAATTTGTTTATTTTTCTTGGAACATTTGTAATTTAAATTAAAAAATTCTCAAGAAAAATTTAATAAATTTTCAAATTAATATTCGCAGAAAAATTAATTTAAACAAAGAAAGTTTGAAGTTCTTCCATTTACTGAAAAAGTGCTCAAATCGGCGCCGAAAGTGAAGAAGAATATTTGTTTCGAATTCAATTTTAAAAAATGAGGCTTATTTAGACGATCCTAAATTTGCCGGAATCATTTCCGTTATTTAAAATTAAATCGCGCCAGGTAACTTTAGTAAAACCATAACTTCGAAGACTTTGCCCGACAACTTTCTTAACGCATGCCATTTCGAAAAAGAATGGTTCAAAGAAAGTCATCGTCATCTGTCCGATTTCAAGAAAGTAGCTGACTTGGTTTTCAAACTGGATATCATATTATTGCGTTCAAATATGGATCAACAGATTTATTCTTATACCCAAATGATGCTCATAATGACGTCATGATAAAATTCTGGTACTAGATTCGCAAAATCCTGGTGCGTATGAGTTTAAGCATATGCCTAGTTTTAAGCACGATTCAGGGCTTTAATAGTCATAATGGTGTTAATGACCCCAAAAGTGAACTATGATGAGCGTCATTGTACAATCTGGTATAGATTTGAAGGCTCCTGTGCTGGCGTAAGTAGTTATATGCCCACAGTTTAAGCAACGCGATATGAGTCCTATGGATAAGAATAATGTCCTTAAATGACCCCGACAATGACTCCATGATGACGTCATTGATAAAATCTTGGTATCAATATTCAACTCCTGGTGCTGTGTAATAGTTAACATGATAAGTTTGGACACAATCGCGCGGCACTTTTGGAAAACGGATTATGTGAAATCCTGCTATACAACCTCCACCAACGCACAAATTTCAAATCATAATCTAGTTAAAAGTTTGCGAGAATAAATTCTACGTCAGCTGATTATCGGTTTCATGGGTCTCCCAAATACCATCATAGCAGAAAACGTTGTAAGCCCTTCTAAAAAAGAAAACTAACTACTTCCAAATTTTCAGAAAATGTGCTGAAAACCGACCTCTTGGAGATTTTGTCAAACCGACTTGTCAAAAACCGATAACAAAGCGAAATGTACTAAATGTCACGTCAGAAAATGAACTCCAACATGGCTTAGATGGAAATTTCCAATTAATAATGATGAACTCACGGAAAAGATTAACTAACATATCGAAATAAGGCTCCCAAGGTTCATTATGAACCTTCAATGGCATTAAACTAAAAAATAGCGATAAGCAGTTTTATTACAAAATATTCATTTTCATCACAAAAATTTCGAACAGTCTGAGAAAAATTGGAGCAATGTCGATCGGAACCTGGACATTGTAGTCGATCGACACCGGTGATTCACGGTGCAAATATTAGCACATGTACATCTCTTGTATCACACTTCTTGTTACTTTCTCGTGCCTCCTACCCTATAAAGAAACAACTACGGTGCTAAAGGGCGCGAAAAAAACACAAGTCTGATAAGGATTTGAATCAAGTCGGTACTCAGATTCGCCCTGGTTCCCCGGGGGCTTAGCGGGCATTGAAAATGGTCAACAATTGATTTGGANCTTAAATGACCCCAAAATGACTCATGATGACGTCATTGATAAAATCTGGTATCAGATTCAAACTCCTGGTGCTGTAATTAGTTAACATGATAAGTTTGGACACAATCGGGGCACTTTTGGGAAAACGGATTATTGAAATCCTGCTATAATCCTCCAACAACGCACAAATTTTAAAATTCAATTCTATTAAAAGTTGCGGAATAAAATTCTACGTCCGCTGATTATCGGTTTCATGGGGTTCCCAAATACCATTATGCCAGAAAACTTGTAGCCCTTCTAAAAAAAAACCACCTAACTACTTCAAAATTTCAGAAAATGTGCTGAAACCGACCTTTGGAGACTTTTTGTCAACCAATACGTTGTCAAAAACCGAATCAAAGCTGAAATGTCATAAATGTCACGTCAGAAATGAACTCAAATGGCTAGATGGAAAATTTCAATTAATAAATGATGAACATCAGGAAAAGATTACTAACTATGAATAAGGCTCCAAGGTTTATTATGAACTTCATAGGCAATTAAACTAAAAATATGGATAAGCAGTTTTTATTTACATAAAATTATCATTTTATTCACAAAAATTTCGAAAGTTGGAGAAAAATTGGACAATGTAGATCGGAACTGTACATTTAGTCGACGATTACCGTGATATTTACGGTCAAATATTAGCACATGTACATCTCTTTATCACAGTTTTGTTACTTTATCGTGCCTCCTACCTAAAAAAACACTACGGTTGCTAATGAGGGCCGAGAAAAAAACACAAGTCTGATAAAGGGATTTGAATTAAGTCGGTACTGATCGCCGGTTTCCCGGGGGCTTAGGGGCATTGAAAATGGTCCAAATTGATTTGGAGTGATTACTAACTGTACTACCCACCAAATCATTAAAATAAGGTTTTCGCGTTTTTTTCCTAAAAATAGTCTAAAAACAAAGTTTGCTTTAATTGACCTTCTATTTTCGAGACTTTCTTTTAAGGGGGTTGTCCATACTGGAAAGGCTTTTTCGAAGGCTCATAACTTTTTATTCCTTCAAAAAAAACTCGGGAATAGTAGTTCGTTATCTCTGGAACACATTTTTCTTTTAACTTTTTTCATAGCATGTTCAGCCGACCGGTAAATTGAGTCAACCGCGAGCAATTTTTTTTGAAAGTCTTATTTCTTCTGCGCATTATTTCAAAACAACGTCATTTTTGGAATGTAACAAGCCCAAAGGGTGGTGACTCACCACTGGTGAGCAAGATGTTCCAAGCATTTTTCGAATTTTGCTGTAAATCGACAAAAAAGTCGCGAAATTCGAAAATTTTGATATATGAAAGTTGAGAATTATGACAATTTAAATGCGCACCGAAAAGATTCTTTCGGGTTTAAATCTAGTTGTGCGGAAACGATATTAGCAACATATGGTCTGATTTTGAACACAGCGGATCCTCTAAAAATAAATTAACACCTTTCATCAAATTATCCTTTTGAATCTTAACACCTTTTCTGTTCAAATACTCAGACTAATAGTTGCCTAAATTCTGTTTCCAGCAAACGCGTACCGCAAGAATTCTTTATGGTGGGTCATCTTAAATTGTTTATTCTCAACTTCATATTCAAAATTTTCGATTTGCGGCGACTTTTTTTGCGATCACAGCGAAATCTCAAAAATGCTTGCAACATCTTGCTCACCACCCCTTAGACTTGTTACATTCCGAAAATGACGTTGCTTTGAAATGAGGCGCAGAAAAAATAGGACTTTCAAAAAAAAAATTTTGCTCGCAGTTAACTCAATTTACCGGTTGGTCAAACATGCTATGAAAAAAGTCATTTTCCGCATCATCAGTTAAAAATATGTAAGTTGCTTTCGAAAAATAACGCGTATTTTTAGAATTAAACCTAAGCTAAATTTATACTTTTTTTCGATTTTTTTTTGGGTATATCTAAATTTTTGAGCTGAGAATTTTCGAAATATTTTTCGTCGAAATCACGTGCAAAAAATACTTTTAATGCCCACTTTAACGTTTTTCATATATCTCTATATTATATAGACTATACCCAATGTGTTTTAGCTTTTGGGGTGATCCCCGAGGAGATTCACGCTTAACCAATCAGAGCGCGACTTGGTTAGTTAATTTAAGGGGCGTTTCAATCTCCCCGGGAAACACCCCAAAAGCTAAAACACATTCGGTATATGTTTCAAGCGCTCTTTGGAAAATTAAATATTATTTTTTTGACATGTTTTGTCAAAATTTTGTCAAAAGTTTCCCATGAAGACAAACAAAATTGAAAAAGTGCAAATCTGTCAAAATGCACCGAGGCCTTTAAGGCGGTAACCGACGCGTTTAATTTTTTTTCAAACATTAGTTCTGTTTTAACGGAAAGCCTCACGCTACTGAAATGGTGAAATATTGGTTATTTTTGTCTAAAATTTTCGAAAAATGTATTTAAAAGTTTTTTTATGCCCCACCGGTCGTAATACTGGTTAAAAACCCAGTTTTTGACCGAATTTGTATCATTTTATTAAGCGATGAGATGTCAGAATTTTTTCATTTATTAACGCCCACTTATATTGACTTTCGAGAAGAAATTTGGAATTGTAAATGTTTTTCGGTCTATTTGCTGAAAATCGAAAAAACTCACACGTTAAATCGACTGTTTTTGGTGTTTTCATGCATTTACTTAATTTTATATGGAGCACTGATATCAGATTTTTTTTATAAAAAAAGCAACCATTATAAGTTATTTGTTCAAGGTTAATCCGGCATGCGTTTGTGAATACCTTTTTTTATTTTCTTATGCGAGACGTTTAAAGTTTTGATTTCGGCTGATACTCCAGATTTCCAAATTTTAAATACATCCATAAATTTTAAAATCATCCTTAAATTTTTTTTCAAAATATTAATTTTTTTTATCTGTCAGAACTTGTTCAAATATTAAAAAATGTTTATTTTTATCATTTACGCTTAACTCGTAGACTCGATTTATGGCGACGCGTCGCCATACACCATTTAATCCCATTTTACGACGCAACTTTTTCTTTTTTTATCCTCATAAAATGCTTTTAAATTCGTTAAAATGTTTTTGTTTCTCCAATTGTATAGCAAATTGGCTGAATATTATTTTAAGCTATTGAAAAATGTATGTTGACGATGAAACTTTGCTAATATGGCTCGACTTATAAGTATGGCGACGCGTCGCCATAAATCGAGTTTGGGTACAGATTCATGGTTAAAGTCTACGAGTTAAAATTTGAAATCTTCGCTACCCAATTAGACTGTCACATATCGAAGAGGGGTCGAAAAAAATGTCGAAATTGTTGAATTTTTTATTTTCATATGAGACCTTACCTTACTGGGAGGAAAAAATTACGTACAGCCAACCTGAAATTTTAACCCTAAGGCAAGAAAAATTTAAGTTTTTGATGCAGCAGATAAAAACTGCAGCATAAAATACTAAGAGAATTCGAAAATTTTTGTCCGAAATTATTATTTTTTATTTTTCTGGAATAAAACCAACGGCAAAATTTTGTATGGCGCAAAAATTGACTTCTTATCATGTGTAGATCTCGCGTTATAGAAATTCGTCGGTTACAACCTTAGCCTACATTCGAGAAAATTGAAGCATCTTTTTTAGCACATTTTTCCCCCGTGACCAGAAAAAAAATCACAAAATATAATCGTGAGAAAAATACACGCAAATGTTTTTAGAAGAGAGATTTTTGGCGAGTGAAATGCTGAAAATCGAATAAAAACTTTTTAGACATTTTGTTATAGAGATTTCGATAAATGAATAAAAATCTTTGAAAGATTTCAACTTCAAGTAATTTATGGGATAATTGCATGTCGAATTTGAACGAAGTTATTTGCCCGTTTGACTCGGGACACTGTTTTGTTGAGGAACGGCGAACATGGGGATATGTGACTGAAATTCAAGCTGGTTGTGAGCAGAAAAAAACTTGTGAAAAACAAAAATCGCAAAATTTTAACGTTAAAGCAAGTCGCCAATGTTGGCCAGGAGATCATTCAGGTTAGCACAGAGATCCAGTGGAGAAACGACAAAATTTCTTTTTTTATAATGAAAAAAAAAATTTCAAAATATAATAAAAAGGATAATTATTTGTAAATATAAAAAGGTGAATAAGGGAAAAGTCTCACAAATAACTTTGATCTTGCGTAGCTAGTAGCTACCTGATTTCGTCGCCGAAAACTTTTTAGTGCAAGCAATCGGCACTGTTTCGAGTGATCAAGGTTTACTTTGAAATTTTTTTTTTACGATTTTCGACATAAAAAATACTAAATCGGTGCAACATAAAATTTTACACCAGATGAACATCCAAAATTTCATAGCAAAAAAAATATGATGGTGTAGCAGCTACACTGTAGCATCAAAATGACGAGCAGAAAACCACCAAATTTTGGTGTCAAAATTTTATTTTCAATTGCAATAGAATAATCATGGAATTTCTGAAGAACGTTTTGGGAACTATGAGTAGAGTCATGCTGTATGGAAGTGAGTTTTAACCCCAAATTTGACTCATACTCGTGACTTGAGTTCACTTTCAAACCAATAATACTACCTACAAATGACCATGAAACTTTTTAATTTTTGACTGGTCGAAAACTTTAGAATGATATCAAATTAGGTTCTCACGCAGGCTTAATAGTGCGACTATGCCAATCGGATAGCTTGTGAAATTAAACGTTGAAAAATCTTTGATAATAAGATTTTCAGCCAGGGAAGGGCATCCGAGCAGATTTTGCTGATCGGATAAGAAATTTGCGTGTTTTCCATCAAAATTGACCAAAAAAGGGTTCTTTAAAATAATTGGCTAAGAACAATTGTTTTTTCAATAAACTTGATTAATTATTTAAAAGTTAATTAATTATTATTTCTTGAATTCGGGAAACCTGGACGCAAATAACTTTAGAGGACGGCAAGGGATTTAAAATGATCAGTTTTTTAGGTACTCAATTTTGTTTCGCTCGATCAAAATGGCTCGCGCGCGTCTAAGTTAGTGAAGATGCCGCGGCATACCGTTTTAAGTAAGTGTGCTTAAAAAGTGATTTCAGATTTGATTGAAAAGTTATTTTCTATTTCATAAATTTGGAAGAACTCACGGCATCTCCACCAGCGAAACATTCGATCGAGCAAAAAAAAATTTGCACACAAAAACTAATCCCTCGTTATCCCTAGCCGCCCTTTGCAACTATTATCGTCCAGGATTCCCAAATTAAAGATAAAGTGCTTCCGAGTATGACCCTTATAGTAAGGGCCTAACTATAGGTTAACGATGAAGACAGGAGGTGATTGACGCGATATCATCATTGGTGGTGTCAAACACAAGCAAATAAAATCGGGTCCTGTAAGGAGCGATTAGGTCGAGCGACTTATTCGTGCCATATCCGACGTGCGAAAATAACGACTAGAAATCCTCGGGCACGCCTACTGTACGTGTGAACACCCTTTACAATATGACGATAGACCCCCGGCGTCTCGAGCACCTGGTTGCTTCATCCACTCTCTTCAGGATTATCGACCTACCTTACAAGCCCGCGTAACATTAAGTATTGGTAAATTTTCATCAAATGCAAGTGACTGTTTTGGAAACCTCAGACAACATTTTTAAATAATTGACAACCGCATTTGCTCTGAAGTAACAGTAAAAAAAATTGTTCGAGACCAAAACCTCCAATTTCCCTGGAACGAATAATTCTCCTGCCAATTATAGCCTATAATTTATAGGTTTTGATCCAGAGTATTTTCCTTTGTTGGTCTCGAACAATTTTTTTACATACTGTATGCAGGGATCGGCAAAAGCTGGGCATCTGGGCCGCTTTTCGGCCCAGATGATGCCCAGATATGGCCTAGCGCCTGGGCCAAAAAAAGCCTCGACCCAGCCCACACCCAGCAAAATCGTGGCCCAGCTTGGCCAAGACCCAGGCGAAAAAAAGTGGCCCAGCGCCTATGCCACTGGCACATAATGCCAGGCTCAGCGCCAAGCCCAGGCAAAAAAAGTTGGCCGCGGGTGAAAATCTGGCCCAGGCAAAAATTTTTGCTTAGCCAAAAAATTGATAAAAACGAAAATAATGGCCCGGGCGTAAAATTAATTGAGGCGAAAAACAAGGGCCCGGTCGGAAATTATGGCCAGGGCGAAAAATTAATAAAAGCTCAAAACAAAAGGCGGGTTATCTAAAAAAATTCATTAATCAAGTCATATTTTGACTTATTAAATTTGGCCTGCTGAAACAACCAATTTTTATTTTGCAATGATTTCTATTTTGTATGGTGCATTTCTGTGATAAAAAAACAAAAAAAGTCAGTGATGCATTTTTTAGATTTTTTCTAAAATTTTCACAATTTCTTTATTTTCGAGACTTCGTACAATTTTAATATAAAATGCAGAAAATCGTTTTTAATACCTACTACGCGTTAAGTAGCTACGGTTTTGCTCTAGAGGGAGGGGGGGCGGCCTAAAAAAACCTGGACAAAAATTTCGACAAAAAAACAAATGGCTCAAATCATTCGAAAAAATTCGCCCTCTTTTTTTTAAGCATTTGGCTTTTATATATACCGGATTGTTCAATCTTCAATTGAGCAAATATAACGATCACTGCAAATACATTTACTGAAAAGGAGAATGTTTTTGAAAATTGTTCCAATGTGACCTAGCGCCCTGATCGAAAATCGTCCCAATGTGGTCCAGCGCCATGTTTGAAAAATCGCTCTTAATGTGACCCAGCGCCCTGGTTCGAAAATGACCCAGATGTGGCCCAGCGCCCGGGCCAAAAAATTTCCGGCCCAGCCAAGACCCAGCAAAATTTCGAAAATAAAAGTGGCCCAGATATGGCCCAGATGTGATCAAGCGCCTGAGCCAAAAAAAGCCTCAACCCGGCCCAGCCCAGATCCAGCAAAAACAGTGGCCCAGGCGGCCCAGCCCCAGCAAAATTTTCGAGTTTTTTTCAAATTTTTTTAAAGCATTTCGCTTTTGAAAAATAACATAAACTTCAATTTCAATCAAAAATGCTGAAAATAACTAAAATTCATTATCACCTCTAACTTTAATTTTGCCGTAGTTTCAATTTGAGGGTTCTTTCGTTACAATCGGATCAAAATAATTTTCTAGAAACTCCAAAAATTGACTTCCGGTTGAACTTAAATGTAATTTTCAATTAATAGGAGCATATTATATACTGTATATACTAAAAAAAATCTCAAAATTTTGACCACATAGAAAATTTTAACGATTTATGATTCTAGAATATATCGGACCACAATTCATTCGGTTGCACTTTAAGCTTAATTTGATCAACTATTTTTTTCCAGAAATCTTGAAAATTGACTTCCGGCTGCACAAAACCGCAATTTCTTATTGATAGCTTATTGATATATCAAAAAAAATATTCTTTATTAGAAAGTAAGACGACATGTTTCTTTCACTTATATAAAATTTTAAAAGAATTGTGTCGGAGCGTTTTTAGAAAATCAAGCTCAAAATTCGAAAATCTTATAAAATTGACTCTAAGAAAACTTATAAAGGAAATTATTTGAAGAAAAATTGTGTGCAGGTTCTTAAGACAAATCAACTGTGCTAGATTAATAAAATTAAAAAATAAAACTTTAAATTAATCAAATAGTTTTTTTTCATAAAAATACTTAAATATGCCCATCTTTTGTCTTTTGGAAAACGTCTATGTTTTTGCCTGAGAAGTTTTGAAAAGGGAAAAGAAGTTTTCATTTTCAGATGCGTGCGCGATTGCGGAGGCTTAGGTATATTTTTGCGTAGGTTTCACCCATACGCCGTCACCTATACGACGGACCCTGCTGATCGAAAATAAGTTCAAAAGTCTAATGTATAATACATTATGTATTAGAGTCAAAAATTTTTAGGAATTTCCTGATTTTTTTTGGTTCAATGTTAAATTTTTTTGCTTATATTCTGTTCAATCTTGAGAATGATAATAAATCGAAAAGTGGATATAGAATGAGTTTTTACAGTGAGTTCAAATTAATTTCAATTCAGGGATGTCATCGCGAATTGCAAAAAGACCACATGATATTCGTGCTGATGAATGGCTTCATCAAATTATTAAGGGAGGATTGGAAGATGGCGCTGAAGTGAATGGCGCATCATTTGAATTTGTCGAACTTGACGATTTTGATTCGACTTTTGTTGATGAAAAAGGATTGACTTTTGGTTTATATGAAGAGTTTCGAAAAGGTTTCTTATAACATTATTTTGAAAATCAATATTTTCGAAGCGGGCAAAATTCTTGGTTTTTCTGAAAAATTATTTTTGATGCTGATGTGATAATATTGAAAACTATTTGGCTTGCCTAGGTCCAATTCACTGGGTTTTTTACGTTGTTTAAGACTAGTTATATTCATATTTCACTACCTGGTGAGTTTGGGTCCTTTAATCACTAGTCCTATCATAACTAGTCCAGGAAGATAAATATGATTTTTCAAAGTTAGGTGGTAGAAAACTACCACCATCTGAGTAGCTCGTTGTTTTGAATTGCTGAGCATACCCGTTAAGAACAAACTTTTCTTTGAGACCCTTTTTTGGTGGTGCAAACTCGATTAATAACATTTTCGGCCAAATTTTATATTTTGCCTTATTTGAAAAAAAGTGAACCCTTAATCATTTTAGAAAAATATTTGTTTTTGAGAAATTTAGAATTGCTACCAGTGATTGCAGAATGATTGATTTAATTATAACTCGTAGACTTCATTGCATTCTTATATATGCTTTGTTTTTCGGAGTGAATGCTCAGGAAATTGTACCAAGGCTTGCCCCTCAAAATTGAGAAAAACATTTTATGAAATTTTTTTACCAAAAGTTTTTGAAAATTGTCTACAATTGTTTTATTCAATTTTTTAAATGGAGCCCATTTCACCTGCTGGTTTCACTTATGGTTGATCCAAAAAATTTAAATGAAGAAAATTTGAATAAAGAATAGAATATTATTTTTCACATCTAATTTCTGACAACTAGGTGGCTCAAAACATTTTTTTTCTGTGGGACATTTTTAGCACTCATTAATACAAGCACCGTTTACATCAGGGGTCGGCACTAAAACCGGTTTTTATGTTCTTGTTCTATTCGTAGATTTTGGGCAAAAATATGTTCTAAGTTCTGTTCTAGTAAAACGGTTCTAGACGAAAATATGTTCTTGTTCTAGTTCTCTTCTGATCGAGATTTTTGAAAATGTGTTCTTGTTCCGTTCTAGTTCTTTTCTAAATGCGTTCTGATTTTCACCATATATTTCAAAAATGATACTGTGGTTTTTGTCTAGGCGGACTCTTTGCAAAATCCGGTTTTGTCGGCTTAGACCTACCCAGTTTTGTCCGATTAGACTTATTCGGCTCTGAATCACTCCTAGAGGGCACTAGAGAGCTTAAAATTGAAGCCAAATTCGCTGTAGACACTGATGAACAGGCTTCCAAAAGGGATAGGGATAGAAGGGATAAACCGAAACCGAACCTTTTGGAAGCCTGCTGATGAACCTCAAAAAAACTACTGCCAAAAACTTAAATTAGAAGTTTTTTTATATTTTTTGTTAATTTCGAAACTTTAAATTAAAAAATCTTTTTAAACCGACAATATAAATTTATCCGGTTTTGTCCGTTTAGACCTATTAAGCTCTTAATCACTCCTAGGGGGCATTGAAGAGCTTCAAATCTAAACGAAATTTGCTATAGACACAGATGGAATTCATATCGATCACAATGCCTAAGTAACACTAAAATAATTTTCCCTATTATTTAAAATAAAAGGAGATTTTTATGTCACTCGGGCATCATAGTGGATATTTTTGTCATTTTGAAAACTTAGAATTAATAAATCTCTCTAAGCCGACAAAATTGAGTCGAATTTGTAAACATGATTAAGGTGAGAAAATACCAAGATACCAATTTTGTGTTCTAGTGCCGACCCCTGGTTTACATAGAATTTCATATAAATTATATGATATAACAATTATATAAAATATATTTAAGATAATCTGTTGGGAGTATCTGATTCGATCGAATACAGAAATGGAATGATCTCAAACAGTAAATGCCATCAATGCTGTGATATAGAGCATAATTGCAATTATAATTGGCAGCCAAGTAACCAAAATGATTGGCTTACAACGTACACAATTGAATAACACACGCATACAAAAACAATTATAAGTAATATTTAATTTGATTAAATTTTGAAAAATCAAACTTAGAAAGTTTAAATTTTTTACTGCCATGTAAATAAATTCCGTCGTAAATAAATTTTCAATTAAATTCAAAAATCAGTTTGGATTTAACGCTTTTTCAGCAAGAGCACTATTTTACTAATTTAACAAATTGGTCGGGTTCAAATGCAAAACGTACAAAAAAACTTTCGAATGAGTTCATCGTTATGATAGTAAAATTTCTTCGTATTTTATTTTGAACTATATACCAGGTATGAAATAATATATATTATAGTTCTTTTTCTAAGTACTGTATAAAGATCCTGAGGTGCATAATGTACCCAATGTTGGTTAGAGAGCAAATTTATAGCCTTTGTCTAGCGCAGCGCTAGTAGCGCTCCTTGTGTGCATAATTGAAAACAAAAACATTAAATGTTTTGATAAATAAGTTGCTGAGATATAGGGTCTTATTTCCCGCATTTTTGTTTTGGCTTTCTTCGAAGCTAGAGTGTATCAAAATTTATCAGATTATATCATAGATTTTTGTATTTTTGGTTTTCCGACGGCAAATATTGAAGATGTACAATTGGCTTATCAGACTTTACTGTTTAGTAGCACAAGCTATTTTTTTGGTTTTACTTTGGTTTTTGACTAAGTTTTATGAAAATTTATATCAAAATGAAAAATTAACAAGTTTATAAAAAAAGTTTGGTTAATAACAGAGTATTTGTGATTTTTAGAACACCTAAATGAACATTTTTGCATTCGAAAGGTGGAACGTCGATGGTTTCCATAATTCCCAAAAATTCAGATCTTGCTCCAACCGTCTGTAATATACCATCTTCTCGAAAATGCCGAAAAGTACTTTTTTTCAATGCGAAAAAAAAGTCCTCAGACTGTTGGTGAGTTAGCAGAATGAGTTTATTATTTGCTGCCAAACTTCATTGAACAATTGTTGATTTACATTTGCGATTGTTTCTTGGATATGAGGAATTTTCGCGTACACTTGCACGTTGTTATTCATATGTCTCATCACAGAACTAGTTGTTATGAATATAAAAACTTTCAGGTACGCTTCTTGATCAGTCCATGTTCTAACTTGAAAATAAATTTAGTCTTTGAGGCTTTGTTCAGAAAGTTAACGTAAGCTTTATTCCTTGGTGCTCTTTCGCTATAAAGATAACCCCTCACTTCTAAAATTATCGATATCCCTGTTGGGGAGATCTACCATAGAAAAAGTTTTATAAGTCTGGGAATCGAACCCAGGTGATAAGATTATAATCGGCCTCGGGCCTTAAGTAATATATTGTGCTTTGCGAATACATTTTTATTTCAAAAATATCACAATTATATATTGAGTGATTTTTATGTCTTCATAATGAAGGTTTGAGTATTTATTCTTGTTTTGACGGGAATCGATTATAGGGGGCCCTTATTACAGTCCCTGATCCTTAAGGGGGTGATCGTCGCATTTTAAGTCAAAAACGGGGGTTTTCAATCGCCAATTGTCTCAAAACTACAAATCGATGGACCAAATTTTACCTTCTCTGATATATTTGAACAAAATCTAGCATCCCAAAAAAATCAAAAGTGACGGATGGCTCGTCCAATCAGAAACGTGCTTACAAAACTGACGGCGTTATTTTTCAAAATGTATCTCCTACAGAGAATTTTGTCCAATTTTCTTGAATTTAGCTTCAGAATCACCAAAAAACAGTATTTTGACCCTATTTTAGGCGTCTCGATCAAAATGTATCTCCTCCCTGGATCTATTTGTAACATATTCGAAACATATATGAATGTGCAATTGAGGAGTCCGTGCAGATCAGTACAGAGAGTTTTGTCCAAATTTATTTTTCAGTTTTTTATAAATCGTGTTTTTATTTCCCAAAAATTAATAAATTTCAACTTATTTCATACAAAATATTTTTGAGACCCCCAAAAATGCTTTCCTGACCATGTATTCAGACAAAAAGACTACCCTTATACTCGCAATCGTCTGTATTTTCATAAAAAAATGTTAGAATACAATTGAGAAAATTTGTTTCTAAAGCCTCAAAATGCGACGTCAACCCCCTTAAAGCAAATTTTCATTTTTTCAAAATCTGTCGCTTTAAGTTGTTTCTAACTCGCAACTATTCATTTATTTTAACATACGTCAAATTTTACGGGCTTTCCTATGGGCAAGTTTAACGTTTGGGGAAGAATGGAGGTGGACCTGAACGCACTTTTACCGCAATTTTAAATTTAAAAGGCCATTTTGGCCGAGAAAATTTTTCCGAAAAATTGTTTTTGTTGAAAAATTTCCTCTAAAAATTTTGTAGTACAGGAGGGTGCGGCGTATAGTTTAACCGTATTAGTGGAACCCACGCAACAACCTACGTAAGCCTCCGCAAAAACCTACGCATTTGAAAAATAAATTATTCGTTCCTGGCGTGCGGCGTATAGTTGTAGGCAAATAATGGGCTTTTTTCAAACGTTCCTAGGCAAAAGATAGGCGTTTTTAACCAGATTCCCCGTCGGCGCGACAATGAAAAAGACATTTTTAAAAACATGTTCAGATTGACCAATGATGTTGGTATTTCAAGAAGTTTAAAACCATGTTTCAAGTCCGCAGACAATGTCGGCAGCCTTGAAAATGGGCCAATAGTTATTCAGATAAAATTATTAAGTTTTCTGGTTTTCTGAGAGTGATTTACTGTGAGCATAATTTTTTTTATATAATTTCCATTGTTTCCTACATTTTAACGATTTTCAGATAAATCTTTTTTCGAATTCATGTTTATTTAAGATTAACTTTATTTCATTTTTTTCGATAAAATTAAATTTATACATCTTAGAAGATTTGTAACAAAAATTAACTACTAATTCTTACTCTGACCACCGTTTAACTCAATTACATGTCTAAACTTGAGATACTGTTAAAATTGACCAATCAGAGCACATTTTCCCAGCCGTACGCGTATAGTTGGAAATCACGCGTATAGTTGGAATTACGCGTATAGTTGGGGTTTTTTGGCGAAAAACTTTCCAACTATACGCCGCACTCCCCTGTAGGCATCTTTTTTCATATGCCAATATAATTGTTGCTTTAAAAGTCGATTTTCCTCCTGGGTATGACCCTAGTCATAGGCTATGACTCATAGCCTATGACGCATATATATATGAGTCATAGAGAATTAAAGGAGCTTTAATGGTCGGTTCTTTTTTTCTAGTTACAGGAGTCCTGTATGACTCTTTCTGTTTACTTACTAATGTCATATAATCGATTGAAATTTTCTTCGATTTGTACAGTTTGCGCCGGATTAAACATTGCTCGCAGTAACAAAGTCATTTGACTTATCTTGGAATGTACATCATAGGCAGGATTGTTCTTGGTCAAATCATTCTAAATATGATTTTTAATTTCAATCGAAAACATGTTTTTAACTAGAAAAGCAGAATAAGCAACTTTTTGCGTAAGGCCACTAGAATGAATTTTTTGAACGAACGATGCGTCTTGAATTTCACTACTTATTTTTGTGAAACATACTGAAATCTAAAAAAACAAGTGGGATTCTTCTATTGCTTGACAAGGAGGTAGCAGGGTTTTTAATTTAACCTTTGATCCGTAATAGATAACAAAAATACTGATTTTATTACGTAATGATAGACATGAATTCGGACTATTCTCTAGCTCCGACATTCATTCTATTCGATGCTTGCAGCTTTTGGCCTGCTCGTCAAACACGGATTCACCATATAGCATTGTGGATTTGAAAACTACATCCTATTATATTGACAGATATACTTTAAAATTGAGCGCAGCGAAAAAAATTTTGAAAGGTATATGTGTTTATATATGTAGTTGGCGCGCAAATTATTGCAGTCGCGAAAATTAATAACTATATTTTGACTTTTGGTTGTTCTGTTATTTATTTGCAACAACAATCACACGACCAGAACTACATTATAAACTTTATATTGAACCTCAATGACATAGGTCGACTTTTTTCTCTTCGATAACATGATAAAATAAATAATTGAAATATGAGCTGGATCGTAGTATTAATTAACTTATGCAGTCTTTGACTTCTAAAATGTCCCACAATCACACGAAATGGATTACAAAAAATAATTACTAAAAAAATAGCAACGCGTTGCACCCTGTCTATTGTTTGTCTCTTTTATTAAACTTATCCTTTAAAAAGGTTTAAATTATAATAAAATTATGGTTGGGCTGGTGGTTTGATATAAAACTTTTTTAGTCATTCAGAGTCTATTGAGTCTATCTTGACTGTACCTCATTGATATTAATGCACTCAAATAGTGTAAAATTCAACAAGCGAATAGTTTGTTCCTTTTGTTATCGATTAAACTTGTATTGATCGTTGTTTCAGAACCAATCAGCTGTCGCAGCCAACTAAAGGCGGGAGAAAACAGAAGCTCAAATTAAAATTGCCACATAAACCTTTTTTATGAAATTTGTAATTTCTTAATAAATTAGTGACTCTACAAACAAATTATGCAGGTAGACAAAAATAAGAAGCTATTTGGCGCGTAAACTGCCAGAGATTAGCGAGAGACTGAACAAATAAGTCCCGAAGTTCAAATTTTTGTCATTTCTTCCAACAAAACCACAAAGCCAAAGATGGTTTTCCCGTACAAATGCACCGTTACAGGTTTAGGACTTCATGGTTGAGTAAAAGAGATTAATACGATATGGCCCAAGATAGCAACATACAATAACGATAAAGCAAGAATAGCACTGACAATCCAGCAAAGATTCAAAAACTTTTTTTCACCATCTATTTTACATGTTAATCGAAAATATTTAATAAAGCAGTTAATTTTTTGAACGTTTCTATGTTTTTAAAAACATACATTTTAACACGTTTGATTTATTGTATCCAGGAAATGTTATTTTATAATCAAAAATATGGACTCTTCCAATTCTTAATTTGTTGGTTCGATTTTTTTTATTTTTCATCGATCGAATACTTTGTCCTTACGTTAATCTGAACAGCCAATCACATCCCACGTTTTGTAAAATAGATCGAACTTCGAAAAATCTTCCTAAATTATCGCAAATGATATAGTAAATTTTTGACAATTTAATAAATTTCAATTTTTATTTTCAATTAGAAAGATGTAGAACTATAATTCATGAAAAATAATTCGTGAGAAATCAGAAAAGGACGCAAACTTAATATAATATTTAGTAAACAGATATCTCCATATTAAACATCTAGATATTAATCTCTTAATTCTAAGTACAACCCGACCGCTGACGAAAACTTCACTGCGTAGAATTCTGTTCGAAGCGGCCACAAGGGTTGACTGATCAAACTCAGATCCTATTGGCTGACAGTTGATCTTTAATTTAGTGTAGTCTTCAACCTACGAATATGCCATAAACAAACGGACTCACGTGTTCCACGAGCCGCTATAACGTTAGAAGCTGCAGGTGACGTGACACGCATCTGGTTGCGTAAGACGCTGTGCTGGCGAACACCGTTACGTTGAACGCAGCGTGGTAATGCTGTTAGACGTTTCGTGTGACGTACCAACATCGTCGTTATTACTGACCGATCGGCTTACGTAAGTACCCGTTCTATACAAAGTATTACACTATAAGTAGGTTGCATCACTTCAGCTTGTTTACGTTATGAGTATGGACGATTTGAATAAGCAATTTCAAAATAAAAATGCGTTCGTTTTAATGTGTTTTCAAGCGATCTTGTAGAGATTTTTTTTGTCATTTTAAGACGCTAGAATTCTTTTATTTTATTAAAAAATCTTTTCAAAAAAAATCTCTTTTAAGTCATATTTTCTGATTTTACAGGTAGTTATGTGATCAGTTCTAGCGAAGCCGTATGAGTGCTAGAAGGCTGATTTTTTGGCGTGAAATTAAGCGTTTTCCGTACCTTTTATTTGATTGAGGGTCCGCGACTTATTTGACCTCTAATGACCGGTCAAGTTCAAGTCATTAGTTCAGGTATAACTTGTATACCCAAGAATCGGAATGGTTCAACTTTCTGATTGAACGTTCTATGCAGCTTATGGGGTCAATAATGTACTGAAAGAGTCGCTAGAGAGCAAAAACTGGTCAAACACACAGTGTCACCTCAAGTTCATCGGTTTGACTTGCCAATTACCCTCATAAAGAATACGGAGAGCGACTTTCTGTATGAATCGTATTAGGCAACTATGGTCAATTAATGTACTGAAAGGTCGCTAGAGAGCAAACACTTTTAATTTAAGTCTATACGATGAACTTGAGCTTGACATTGAACTTTGACCGGTCATTAAGAGCGTCAAATATTGGTTCACCGACCTTAATCAAAAAAACGCCGGTAACCGAAAAACGCTTAATTTCTCTACTGGCCAAAAAAATTAGCTATCTAGCACTCCATTACGGCTTCGCGAGGAATGGACTCACATACTACACTGTAAATCATGAAAAAATTGACCTTTAAAATCGATTTTTTTTGGAAAAAAGTTTTTACTAAACAAAAAAAAATCCCAGTCTTAAAATGACCAAAAAAATCTCTTCAAGATAGCATTGAACACATTAAAACCAATTTTTTATTCTTTGAAAATTCCTTATTTCAAATCGTCATGTTTACTTCAAAAAAACAAAAATGGAAAAAAAAATTTCAAAATTTTTGAACTAATTTTAATCAGAAAATGTGATTTAGCTGAAAAAATAACAAAAATTTTTAATTTTATGGTGTTTATGAATAAACGACGTGGAAGATTTCAAAACATTCCTACGACCTTTGGAACGACAAAATTTTATTTTCGTATTTTTTTGAAATAGTTTTTTAAAAAGCAGAATATCAGATTGGAAGACCTTACACCCTTACTGCCTTGAATTGTCTCTAGAAAACAGTAGTTTTACCATAATAAAAAAATTAAATCGGTTTCAGAAAGTCGTGAATATTTCAAATGTTAAAAATGTCCCAAATAAACATGATAATCGAGCAGTATTTTTTACTCAGTTATTGACGCGTCATGACGTTATGCATCTCAAGCAGATTTTTCATTCTCATTTATCCCTTGGAGATGCATCCCCATCGCTTTTACAAGGCTGAGTCAGGCTGCCTGACCCAGAGTTCGTCGAAATCTGGCACCAACACTGTGGTTACCCATTCAGATATGGATATATAATGGATATATATGGATATATAATCGTGTGGAGGGCACGTTAATCCGCCTTATAATAATCAGCCTATTTTTTTTGTCGGATAAAATAATCTGCCTAATTTTTTATTTAATTTTTATTATCCGCCTAGTTTGTTTTTAATTTTTGTGATCACCTAATTAGTTGAAAATTGTATTAGCAAAAATAAGATAAACAAATTAAAATTTAAAAATCGCAATTTACTTTAGATTTCGAAATTTTCGACGAAAATTCTAAAAAATTAAGAAAAAATCAGATCAAAAATCTGACATGGACGACTCAAGGAAAAAATTGAAGGATCTTTCTTTAGCCAGATCAGACGAAGTTATTTTGGAGGAAACGACTTATTTTTTCAAGATAATAGAGACGACTTAAAAGCGCCCGTTATATCTCAGGGATTGAAGTTATTTTCATTTTATATTTTTTGTTAAATTTTTAAAGATTTTTTTCAATCCATTATAGGTTATTGTAGATAAAGAAACATAATTTCGATTGACCTGTAATCGAGTCTGCTTTGATGAGAAAAAAAATGTTGTATTTTATTTATTGTTGTATCTGAAATGTTCAAATAGGTAAATTATAATGGCATCCGTGACAGATGTTTTCAAGTTCACCTTTGTTTTCCAGACAGCGTCTATAAGACTTAATACTTTCGAAGTTGACCGAACCCTATATCCATTATTATGCCCGGGTCACTTTAAAAACTTATTTGCCTGTTAAAAGAATAGGGCATAAGTTTTTGAAGTGACCCGGGCATAATAATCCATATAATATCACTTTAAAATTTTTCCTTTGAAAATTCGGCGATATTGGGCAAGTTCTCCCTGTAATATCAAATTTGTCAAATCAAATGTTTCTTAAAGGTGGATGTGAAGGTGCTGGTACGGTGTTACAGCTAATGAGCTATTTAAGTTATGTCACAAAATTTTTGGTCTTCAAATTTTTCTACACAAAATGTACTTTTCCGTTTATTCATAACTATCACATAACTTATGTGATAGTTATGAATAAACGGAAAAGTACATTTTGTGTAGAAAAATTTGAAGACCAAATTTTTTTTTTCAAATTTTGAAAATTTTCGAAAAAAGCAAGGGTTCTTATTGGCCCAAAAATCGACCTCACCAAAAAAGAGAATTATTGCTATAGTCCTGTTTGTTTACATCTTGCGATTCCAACGCTGATAAGTTTATTTTTTTTGAACCATTATTTCAGAAGATACTGGCGTTCCAAATATTGAAAAATGCCATTTTTCAAGAAAATTACGTCATTTTGCCATATATCACTGCTAAGTCGCGTTGCGGAAATTTTGCGACTATTACATAAATATAGCTTTTGTCAAGGCGCACATATCACATGCCAAGAAACAAAAAAAAAAGTTTTGGCATCATGTTGATAAAGGCGTTACAAATATTGAAATAATGCCAATTTTCTAGGAAATTACGTCATTTTGCCATTAATCAGCAATAAATCGCGTTGCGGAATTTTTTTGACTATTTTATAGAGATAACTCTCGTTAAGGCGCACATATCACATGCCAAAAAACAATCAAAAAAGGTTTGGCATGACGTTGATAATGGCGTTACAAATATTGACAAAATGCCAATTTTCAAGGAATTAACGCCATTTTGCCCTAAATCACCAATAAATCGCGTTGCGGAAATTTTTCGACTATTCTATAGAGAAAGCTCTCGTCAGGGAGCACATATCACATGCCAAAAAACTAAAAAAATTTTGGCATGACGTTGATAATGGCGTTACAAATATTGAAAAAATGCCAATTTTTGAGGAACTTACGTCATTTTGCCCTATCTCACCAATAAATCGCCTTGCGGAAATTTTGCGACTTTTCTATAGAGATAGCTCTCGTCAGGGAGCACATGTCACATGCCAAAAAACAAGAAACCAAATTTTGGCATGACGTCCAAAATGCCAAAATAACGGAAATTTTTGTCATTTTGTCAAAATCTGCTTCACAATATTTGATATTGATTTTTTCAAGGCTCCTTTATACCATTATATAATCAAAGATGGTTTCGGCATCATATTCTATCAGTTTGAGTTTTTTTATGCTTATAATTATAGAAGATATCGAAGAAACGATCATTTTCAAAAATAACAGAAAAATCCTGGCTTCTAATTGGTCGAATTTTATTTTTGTATAAACTGAGTGAAAAGTTAAAGATTAGTCCAAAATGTTTCTCTTGTCACACTGAAAGTTACTATGAGCTAATCAGTGACGATTGATAATATATTCTTAGAGATATAGGGAGGTGACAGCCTTTTGAAAATTAATTATTTTTTCCGTGTCTGTTTCATTATCGTGCGGCAGCCAATCAGCGCTCAGCAATACAGAAATGGCTGGAAATCGTCCTTAGAAAATATAGAATATGACCGTTATGCCAAAATTTTTAGGTTTTTTAATCCTAGTTATATCCATTATTATGCCCGGGTCACTTTAAAAACTTATTTGTCTGTGGAATAAGTTTTTAAATTGACCCGGGCATAATAATATAGCGTTAACGATTTACGACAACAAGGTAGATACTATGAGATAATTTCTGCAAACCGTTTTTTCAAAATTTTTATGCACTGCAGTGCACTTTATTAAGCCCGCCTACGTACAATGTTGATTTGGACAATTAAAAACGTTTTTTCGACTTGAAATATTGAGTTTTGGAATTTGGTATGACGAAATTAAATTCATAAAATCCCTCAATTAACCCATATTTCTGATCTTTAAAAAATTTCACGGTGGTCGACAATTTGCTGTAACACCCTAGGTGCTGGCGCAATTTATTCCGTCACAAGTGACATGTTCTTGAAAGCAAAAACTGCTGGTGGTAATGACAAATTCATGCTCGACATTATGTCGGATAAAGTTTTTCAGACGTATTTCATAATGACTTCAAATTAACAACTGTGCAGAACGACGATTGTAAACCTAATAACAATTATTTTATATTGGAAAATATAAGCACCTTCGAACGCTTATACGCAACATAAGCAAATATGACCAGCGTTAAATCAGTTGATTATTTTCTCGGAAGCAAGCTTATGCAGCATGGTTTCGACCATCGAAAAGTTTTGAAATTTTAAATAACTTTTGATTGTTTTCAGCATTTCTAATTAAAATTTTGGTTTAAATATTTTCCCAAGAAATGCTAAAAAAAAATACAACAAAAACTCGGAAATTACTTGATTTGGATTTTTGCTCAAATTTGTTTTGATAAACAAATCTAAAAGAGATAGAAAGTTCTACTTTTCGCCAAAGAAATTTTATAGCTGAATAAGTTGGAAAAAAATATAAACATAATTTCCAACATTTTCCAGGTCAAAATTTGAAAAATTGAACGTAAAAAATTGAAATTCTAAATATAATTTCAAAGGAGATGGAGAATTTTAATTTTAGCAAATGAATTTTTACGGTTATCTTTCCTTAGAAATTGATATAAAATCGTATTTTTATAATTTGAGCTCCCTTAAAAGCTTGCTTCAACCAACTCCTTAAGGGGGTGGCTGTCGCTGATTTGGATCTTTACGAAGGTATTTTTGAATGAACTGGGAGAGCTGATATCTCAAAAAGTTTTGTATCTTGAATAACAACTCTTCGCGATCATTTTGTATTTTAACAGTAATCTGAT
Source organism: Oikopleura vanhoeffeni (assembly GCA_004367855.1). Taxonomy (NCBI): domain Eukaryota; kingdom Metazoa; phylum Chordata; class Appendicularia; order Copelata; family Oikopleuridae; genus Oikopleura; species Oikopleura vanhoeffeni. Next base: position 470,166 of record SCLH01000855.1, on the reverse strand, counting down.
ACAATTCCACCTACGCCGACACCTACTAGTACGCTTTTAAAAAGCTTCTTAAAAACACTAAATAACGTATTTTCGTCTTCAATTTTCACCATTTTTCATTATTTTTTTGTGTCAGACTCGAGAGAAGCCTCACACATAAATTATGTGTTATAATGTATTAGCGCCCTTTTCTCGGAATAGCTTTTGGCGGACAAAAACGAGAAAAACAAATGCTAAAAATTTTGAAATGGTCAGTTTGGGAGGCTCAGTCAATAAGTATCTTCTCCGCCAGTTTAGGAGATGAAATAACGACTCATACTGCATCTGAAGTATGAGTCATACTGCAACTGAAAGCCCAAGACTTGTTTGACAATGCATTAGAGTTTTTTTTTGAAATTTTGATTCGGGGTCTCTTGGCCCAAGAGTCTTGGGGGCTATGTCAACTTTTCAATTTTATTTTGACAAAATTTTACAACCAAAAAAATTGAAAATTGACAAAATGCTTCAAAATAATTTTCAATTTAAATCATAAATAAGTTAATAATTAAAAAAAAATAGTTGAAATCATTGCATTTCAATCTGGCGGAATTAACAAATCAACAATCTTTAATATGATTACACAAATGCAGATTTATTTGAATAGTGAAGAGTAAACGCTTGGATAATATTTGTTTGTGCTTTCTGAATATAATTATATTTAGGCCTACCAAGCAAAAAATGAGGTACCCGATAACAATGTCGTATCGATCTAAATATTCAGTACAGCGAAGTTATTGGTGCCGAAAAATGGGTTTAACATGTTTTTGGTTTCCTCAGCAAACTTTTGTTTAAAACGTTTTTTTTCAGAAATGTTTTCAAAGGTTATCAAGCTAGACCACACATTATGTGCTAGGAGACATATTTGAACTTAAAACATGTTTTTGAACTTGAAAACATGTTTTTGATATTGAGAACCGTTTAAAATTTTTATAAGTTTAAAAATCATGTTTTAATTTGAAATTTGTCTCGTAGACTATTGTCGTCGACCCTTAAATTAAAAACCCTCAAATTTTTGTACTTTCAACAATCATCATTTGTAGTACGTTTTTCTCAAAAAAAATAGAATCCGCTTCAGAATAATATTTCGGTACGATTTGACATTCAAAAGTTTATAATTGGTCACCAGTTTTGGTGGTGCATGACTAAATATGGTGGTGCTGAAAAGTGAAAAATCGATTGGAATGTCGTAAAACGCTATTTTTTGGGTTTCACTGTTTTTTGGGGAAATTTGTAATTTTGAAGACACTTTTCAAATTTTCAACAAAGTTATCAAATTTCGCAGAAAATTATCAAATTTCGAAGAACAAATTTTCAAGAAAATTAAAAAATTTTCTACAAGCTATAAAAATCTCCAATTTTGAAGAAAGTATTTAAATTTTGAACAAGTTTTCGAATTTTTCAGAAAAGCTGTTTTCCAAATTGTACAATGTTTTTATCGGGTTGGGGGCAAAATGTCTAAAAACTAAAATGTCTAATGATTTAAATGTCTAAAATCTTAAATTTTGAAGGCAGAAAAAAAAACGTTTTTTCGGACGTGATTCATGTCACATGAAAATTAAAGTGATGAGAGTGCATTGTCTGAAAAAAAATTTCGTCTAGCTAAAACCAAACGTCTTTTTGTTGTTGTATTGGTTTTGAGACATCATAATTTATTTGTATTTCCATAAAATGCAGCAGTACTTTTGGCGCGAAATGATTTTTCGTAATTGGGCCTCAGATGTGCGCTGTCTTTTTTTTGCATTCAAAATTAAAATTTTTAGACATTTTAATTTTTAGACATTTTATCAAGAAAATTTTTTAAATTTGTAATTTATTTATTATATATTTAACTTTCATAAATTTCATTAACATTTTACCATTTTTTAATGTGACATATTTTTTCAAAATATGACATTTTTTTGGATTTGACGATTTTTTCAAATTTGACGATATATTTGAAAAAAAAAATTCATATCAGGATTCAGATTTTCCAGCACCACCATTTTCGGTCCCTGCACCACCAGTTTGCTGACCAATTATAAAATTTTAGATGTTAAATTTGATGAAAATTGTTGAGGGAGATTTTTTATAGTAATTAAAAGACAAAAATGGTTTATACAATTTGTTTGTTTTTTTAAAACGTACATTTTTGACCGTCTGAAACAGCGTCACCGAGTGCAAAACCAAAAAAAGTTTAAGCCATTTTTTGGCACCAAAAACTACGTTGGTTACTGCATTTTAAGATCGATACGACATTGTTTTCGCTCGGTAGGCCTAATTTTATTCCATACATTTCAAGTTGAATTCACAGTGTGAATACGCTAGTTTTATGCAAAAAATGAGAAATGAGTTTTTATCATTCATTTATCTAATAACAAAATTATTCATTTATGAACATTAATGTTTTCAAACATTATCAGGCTAGATGACAATGTGTTACGAGACATATTTGAACTTGAAAACATGTTTTTCAAATTTTTTTTGAAAATCGTGGTCTGAAAATTTTCCAAAGATATTGAGAACCATTTTAAATTGTAACAAGTTTGCAAAACATGTTTTTGATTTTAAATTTGTCTCGTAGACATTGTCGTCTAGCCTTAAACGTCCTCAAATTTTTGTACTTGTCGGATTAAAAAAAACTTGAAATGAAATTTCCACTGTGATTTCGACTGAGGTAACTAATCAAGATAAGGACAAATAGTTTTTGCAGTTGAAACCTTAGAAAAAAATACGATTCGAAATTGTTTTGGCTTGCTTGGTTGCTAAAAATTAGCAAAAAACACGATTTTCAGAATCACCGGTTTTCATCATTACAAATTCGGTCAAAATTCAGACGCAAAAAACTGTTTGTCGCGATCTAGCCTGGTTCTCTCAGAACAGATACCCCTTATTAAGGGGGTTGTGGATGTAGAATGTTGGAATTGCTGGGGAAAATAGCCCTCTCCTCCAGCTGGACTGGAAGGGTCGATAACGGGCAGATAAGAATAAATGAGAAACAAAATACGGGAGACTAAAGCCTTTTCTGTCAACTGCAAGTAAATTTTTTTAATTCTGGTGAAGGATGGCTCACCGGTGCGGTATCGAAAAACTGGTAAAAATATGTTCTCAATTCACACAATATTTGTTAAATCTCAATTTTGCTTTACATTAAATAAAACAAAGATGTTTTGGAAAAAGTACGACGCCTTCAAATAATCACCAGGAGAGAACAATTAAAAAAATTTCCTTTGGTTTTTAGGCGGTAAAAATGAAATTTTCTTTTAAATTTGATTAAGCTTGGTCAATTTTGTTTAAAATGGAATAAAACAGAAAATTTATGAAACCTATGAAATGTTGTCATATTTTACTGGAAGCTCGTTGAAAAAATAATTCTCTGTTGCTTTTAAGCGTGAAAACGGATTCATTCGTTATAATTTCTATGCGCCTGGTAAAGTTCCGAGCATGGCAAAGAGGAGAACAAAAACGCCCACGCTCTCCAAAAATCGTTCTCACGCCCTCGCTGAACCAATCATACATCGTATTCATACTACCCACGTATTATTTCATCACTTTCAAGTATAAATTATTGTTATTGACGGGTTCCAGAAAATATATAAACTATTTTGTTTCACTTATGCATTCTTTACACCCACAACCCCCTTAAGGGGGTAGCAGCGATGTGGAAGATTAGTACATTTTTTCGGAGTGATTTATGAAAAAAAAAATGCGAATGCGAATCTTTTTTATTCATATTTAAATAAAAAGTGTTCATTCTTGCCAAAGCGTTTTATATTTTTAATTTCTTTCAACATCTTAAGTTATCTGGAATAGATCATATCAAAAACCACTTTTCATTACAACTCCATCCAGACCACGCATGTGGATTTTTTTGGGAAAAAGGATATTATTAAACTTCAGACCATTTGTCGGGTGGTAATGCACTAAATTTAGTGGGAGAATCATTATCCATCATGAAAAAAATTTCCCGATATGAAATTTTTTTTTAAAAAATAGAGAAGAAAAACAGTTTTTTAGGAAAAAAACATTGACCTTCAATTGAGTTTAAATATAAAAAAATGTTCTGACTTTAAAAAAGACAAGTAGCCTATTACACCCGCAATATTTATATAAGCATTAAAAAAAAATTTTATAAATTGCGTGCCAAATGGCACAAAACCGGTGTCACGAAGCAAGTGTTGTAAGTTTCATCAAGAGTTTAGAAACAATATTCGCTTGACCTCTACCAACGATTGAAATAACGAAAATCAGAATAGATACTTAAATTTCACATGTGGATTGGCTATTTTTTAAAGGAGATGTTCAAAAAAAAAACAACAATAAAAAATTTTGGACTTGATTTGCGGAAAATTTTCGAATAATATTTCTGAAAAGTCGACAACAAAATGACGAAATAACATTCAATGATTTTCAAAAACAGCAGTCAGAAAATATGTAGACATGCATAAAAAAGTTAACAGTGGCTTTTTTTTGTTTGTTATTTAATTCAACAAATTTCAAAATTAATCCAGAAAAAATTTGGACAAAAAAATGCTTATAATGAATTTACATAATGCTTTGAATTTTTTTCGAAAATATTACTGACTTATAAACAAAAGTTTGAACATCAAAATCGTTCTTTAAATAGATAAAAAAAATGATTTAATTGACGCTGATACACATTTATTTGGTTCAGCTAGCGATAATAAGCACAAAAAACGTAAACCTAACTAAATTATTTTCGTAAATTAAATAAATTGACTTGCCAGTCCTGCCACATGCTGCTAAGGGGCCTTAAGGGTGTGGGGTGACGCCATAATCAGGCATAAGTATTTTTTCCCTAAAATAAATTTTTCCTAAAAAGAGTGAATTCCTGCAGATTTCTGATCTCTAATCTACAGGTTGTTTTTCGAAAATAGGTCTGGGTGTGAGCGGAAAAGAGTTTGCGAATAATTAAAATTAAGGCCGAACTTATTTTTTAGGCGATAAAATTTTTTAGGCGGAATAATTTTTGTAGGCGGATTAATAATCAGGCGGATTAATTTCAGGCGGATTGAACGTGCCCTTAATATGGTGTGTGTGTGAGTGTGAAAGCTTGAGAAACTCTCGGTGTCTGAATTCCGAATGGGCAAAGATCAAACAAATATTTCAGATATGTATGATCATCATTAATGATGATTCTGCGTTAGCCGGTTGCTTTGGTTCTTTGAGTTAATTAATTGAACCCCTAGATCATCAGAGCCCATAAAAGGCTCTCATTTTTTTGAAAAAAGACCGGAAATGACAAAAATAATCGATATTCGAAAGTTTCAAGGTTCAAATCGCGCCGATAAGTTAGCAATCTTATTTCTGAAAAATGATAGGAATTTGTGTTTTTGGGATGAGTCGTTCGAAATATATATTTACCCATATTTTTTTTGGATTTTCTCTGAATTTTTCTTTATCAGCTTATCTCACAATTAATTTTTTAATAAACAACAGGGTCTTAAATACTACAGTTTTCACGACATTTCGTCTTGACCATACTTAAAAATAATGTTTTTAACAAATGTAGAACTTTTTTGTTTGTTTGTTTGAAAAAGCAAAAAATTTGCTGCATGATTGAGAAAGCGGGCGGAAATGTAAGCCGCAGACAATCTTGTTGTACCCACTAATTTCCATCATTCAAAGGTGAGAATTACTCGTTTCATGACGAACCCGATAAAGTATTTTGAATCGGAACCACGGTTAACGAAAACAAAGGTTTCACTTAATATTTATTACCACATTTCCATTAATTAAAACGTATGGCTTGTTCCATGTGTAAAACAGTTTGAGTTAATCGTTCAACTTTTTTCACAGCGGAATGAAAGTGATTATATTTAATTGTCTTAATATTAATAATGAAACAACAATTTGAGTCTATCCTTTATAAGTCCAATGATTTCACAACCATTAAATCTCCAACACTTAAACTGTTCCATAATATGACGGTAATTCCTTACATTTCCTGCATTTATTTAATGTCATACAAGGCACCAAATCAATCGTATTGCTTTATAAAAGCACAAAAAAAACGAGTAACACAAAATTATTCGAAATTTTTTTTATTTTGTCGAGTATTTTTCCAAAAAATTAAGCTGAAAATACTCCTTTTTTAAGTGTTTCCCTTAGTTCTCTTGGAGCCTATTTGGAAAAATGGAAGCAGCTTTTTCGGGAAGTTTTTTCACTGTTGACCCTCATAATTATATTCCATGTTTGAGGTCGAAATTTGAAAAAAAAACGGATGTTCAACCAATTTTTGTTTGTTGGCAACTAACCGTTTGCAAAAATTTACAAATGTCTAAAATTATCCTGAGAGTACAATATATTTTTTCCAATCAATATGTCCAAAACGGTATTTTTTGCATAATTCAATAGAAAAATTATAGCCACTTATTCACAAAAACTGCTCCTCAGAAATTGTGTCAATAATTTCACAGGTCTAATGTAAAAATCAAGTTTTTCAGTTTAAATAAAATTCAAGAAGGAGATAGGTTTCCGGTTTTTGAAGCGGTGGCCTCAATAACGGTTTCGTATTTAAGAAGTGTGCCTATAGAAAAACAAATTGACAAATTTTCGCAAGTTCAAGGCTAGTTCTACAAACTGGCTAGTTCAAATAAGTATCCGAAAACGACCTGTTGGGCTCATTTTATATACGGAATGTCAAATTAGGAACCACCACACCACTAAAGGAAACGCGTTCTAACCCGAGTTGAATTAAACAGACAACAATACTTAACTAAGATATAGTTATTAATTATAAATTAGTAACTTTATTAGTTAAAACTTAAATTCTTAAATATCGAAAACATTCATCTCCCTCCTAAGTCTGCCTCACATTTCCCACTTAGAATCAATTCTTCATGGACCATTTTAAGATACCTGCATAAAAACCGTTAAAACTATGCGCAAATTAATGTGAGGCCGACTCGTATTTTCATACCGAATATATTGTTTAATTTGAGAGGGGAATACGGTATAAATATACGGTATGGATACGGTAGAAGATATGTAATATAAAATACCTACAGGCTCGTTTTTTAACGCTAGCCTTTCAATTTGGCTTTTGTTTGCTTGGAATGGCGATTAGGGTACCGGCTCCTTACATTTTTCTGCAGTTATTGTGGTCATAAACAGCACCAAAATTCATGTTTATGTTTGAACGCATAAAACAACCCAAATGACAAAAAAAAATTTTTTCGAAATTGTGCATTTTTTTCGATTTTTTAAACGTAATTTTTCTAAAATTTTCGTTCAAGTAAATAATCGTTTGGTCAATTTGGCCCACTAAAAAACTTCAATAATACGGGTTGAGGCGTAAGTCCAGCTCTTCTGCTTCAGTGTTTCTCCAGCTTTCTTTTGTAAGTCTTACTTTCGGAAAAAATCGAAGCAAATTCTTTATCGCAATTTTCTCACGTTGAAACCCCTTCCTTGAAAATATTCATTATTCTGGAGTTTGGGTCAAATTGAAACAACGGCTACCAGAGTTTTCTCTTTGTTTCGAGCTACCGTTTGCAAAACTTTGAAGTGATTTTGAAATTTTAACGTAGGAGGAGATAGAACTTTGCTGATGAAAGTCCAAAAAACGGTGGTTTATACGCATGTTCCAGAAAAAAATATAGCACTTATCGGACAAAAGCGCTCCTCAGAAAGTCTTAAAATACTAATTATACAGTTTCATGCTGAAATTCAGGTTTTTTCAAAATTAACCTCAGAGGAATAGATCGTTTTAGTTTGGCTTTAGGTCTTCACTGTCTTCGCTTAATGTGGTCCTGAAAGTGTAACTGCATGCCAAAAGTTTTGAACACATGATTACCAGATGAAGGCTAGTACTACAAACTGGCCTAATCTGAATAACTGTACTTAAAGCCGTGTTTGGCAATATTTCATGCGAGAATATGTCAATTTGGGCCGCGGATACCCGTAGAATATTGCGATAAACCACCGTTTTTTGGACTTTGTTCATTAGGAAAATCTATCTCCTCCTAGGTTAATTCAAAATCTTACTCAAATTTTTGTGCAAAACGGTAGCTCGAAAGCATAAAGTAGAAACTTCTGAGGACCCGTTTTTTTCAATTTTGATCCAAACTCAAATTATGATTGGTCAAGGTCACGTGGAAAATTTCCGAAAAAAAGGTGCGTCGTTTTTTTTCGAAAGTATTTTGAAGTTTAGTGGCAATGGACACAAAAGTCTATTTTTTAACAGAATTTTGAGAGAAATAACTTAGAAAAAATACAAAAAAACGCAAAAATTTCGAATATTTTTTGTTGGCATTTGAGGAGGTTGTTATGCGGTTCAAAACTATAAACAATTGATTGCTGCATTTGTTATGACAATAATAACTCAGAAAAGTGTAGGAAGCCGGGATCAGGCGATGGGCCGTCCGAGGCTAAAATATCTGCTCGGAATACCAGCAAGGTCCGAGCAAACCGATCAGATCGGGTTTTTTTCCGACACCGATCCGATCCGATCACGTTGTTTTCAAATCGGTCCGGAACCGAACCGAATCCGATCCTTCAAATTTAAGATTTCTTCCGAGCAGATCTTGAAAATCTGCTCGGATGCCCTTCCCTGGTCCGGGATACCCTTGAAGGCCGAAAGATAAACAGCGGTACTTTCCGTCGAAAAAAGTACCGTCGACCGGTTTTCAAAGTACTGTGTGTTTCGGCCAAAATTTGGCAGGGCCAGAACAGTCGCCTCGGCAGTATTACAGAGACCAGTCGCAGAAAAAAGTACTCCTTTTTTCCAATCTTTTTGACTTTGAGGAAAAAAACAACAAAGACTATCAGGACGATCACCCCCCTCTCAATTTTTGATTACATCTATTTGACCCAATGAAATAAACTTTTTTTAACCTGATAAAGTTAAATCCGACAATATACAAAACTTTTAAAATTAGCCAAAATTGAGTTTAAGGGTGATTATTTTAGCAGGTAGCAAAAACAGGCAGGGTGAAATGCAAGAGAATGGCTGAATCGAAAGTTCGTGTGGTGTTGTCCGTACGTGGCTCTACCGGTGAGGTGATCAATCTACCCCGACATACATCGACCTTCCCTAAATGACCAAAAAGATCATAAAAGTTTCGCACTATTTTAAAAGTGGGCCAAAAATTTAAACTTTTCACTGCCCACACAAAATATTTTTGCAAACTCTAGATTTCAAATCTGTGAAGTCTTGAAACTTACTTTTCCATTTTCTTAAAAACCTGAAAGATGCTAACGCGAAACGTAGTTTAATAAAATATAATAAATAATTATTTAATATTTAATAAATATTAATTATTTTATAACTTACTATCATAGCACCAATTTTATCCATTTCCTGATATTCATCGAGATTCTGAACAGAATCATGTTCAATTGAGACCGAATTATTACGAGATCCACATAACGGCATCATGTCGATATCGGGTAAATGATCATCTTTTTGTAGACATTTTCGAATTTTCGCATCCGAACTTTCTCTTCTACCAAATAGCTGGTTTAAAAATTCTTGGCGCAAATCTATTTTATTCATTTTTTTAAATGATATCAAAAATTTTGCAATCAAGTTGGTTTTATTTTGGGAATTGTTGCGTGTAAAATATGAGCTCATGCTTTATTGTTTTAGCTCGTATACGGCAAATTGGGTGTGGCGCCCAATGGCGTGGTTTGAAGCCATATCCTTTTCTCAACGGAACTCCATCTCAAAAACGTTTACTATCTCTATAGCGCGTGTTCGAATCCCACTAATGTTGTCTTACTGATTGTCTTGAGTATGATTATAGGCAAGGGTGCTTGATATTGGGACCGCTAAATTTTATCGATGTGTAATCACTCAAGCAATCACTAAGACAATCACTTAGACAACATCAGTGGGATTCGAACACGCGCTATAGAGATAGTTAACGTATTTGAGATGGAGTTCCGTTAGGAAAAGGATATTGCTCTTCAGTCATCAGGAATACCTCCGTGTTACATTATGAGATACAAGACGAAATTCCTCTGACGAATCAAAGTGTCGTGTAGGTTAGTTTTTCGTGTTAGGTGCTATTAGATGCTTTTCTTGTAGATGGCAAGAAACGCTCGCTAGGCGATGGATCCCAGAATAGTATAATAGTAAACATGTGTGAATTTTTATTTATTTTCTTAACGATAATGTATTGTTCAAAAATGATTCTAAAACTAATTTTGAATACTGTTCTGAAAATAAATTTATTAATTTTACATTTATATTTCCATATTTTTTGCTAAAAACAATATAAGTATTTATAAAAGTGACTCAATGTGTACCAAAAATATCAGAGATTCTGGCTCTCTGATAGTTCGCTGGCTTTTCAGATTGTTTTTCTGTTGAATTTAAGGTTTTTTTTAAGTTCCAGACGCAATTTTTGTTGATAATACAATTTAAATAATCTTTTGTTTTGCGTGAAAATAGCTCTTTCTAAAAAGCGTTTTTCTCGAATCTAGCAAAAAGTACTTGAAATTCTAAAAGTTTTATAAATTCACATGAGCACATTGTTTCCACGGCCAATTTAACATTAATTGTTTTTGCGATACGAGAAAAAGACTGATTGATTACTTTTAGCTTTATCTATTGAAGATTTATGTAGGAGATTTCTAGATAAAGTCTTTTCCAATATGAGTACTATAGAAGTATTATCCACTAGACCAAACCTAGGAAAGTCCTTCTTGAATCCTAAACGGATATATTCGCGATCACCAAATTTATATATGTCAAATAAAATAGTTTTGAGTGATAAGTAATACATAAGAACGGAATGCCTTTTTATTGATTATGATGATTGATAATTAGTAATTTTTAGTTGAATTGCCGTCAAGATAGGTAATTTATCCATGTTTGAGTCAAAAAACAAATATTGTCCAAACTCAAGCAAATATCAAGGTAAATATTAATATGACTTAGCCTTTATCGAGGAACTTATAATTATTGACCTTTAAACCATGATAACTTACGAGTTATAAGTCTGAGTCTTCATCGATATCCTTCTTTTTGTTATTGAAGCAACGTTTAATTATTCTTGAAACGATTTTTCTTATTTACAGGCAGAGGGGGGGGGGCAATATCGCAGAAAGTTTTTTGCCTAAAATTTCGGAAAATTCCATATAGATCACCCGCCCTCAGAGTACAAATCCTAATATTTTAAAAATGCAAAATCTGAGGCATTGATTGGTTGACGTTTCTTAATCTGACCATGAAAATCGGCTTTATTCCGCAATCAAGGGTTTTGATTGGGGTGCTAATAATCTTGCGTTGTTTGTACCATTCAATAATTTAGGATTGTACTCTGAGGGCGGGTAATCCCATATTGGCACATTCGGGCATATCCTTACATTGGGAATGTAACAAGAAAATACAGTTAAGAGTTGTCGTTTCCAAAAGCTGATAAGATATGGGGACAAATATTTTTTGTTCTTAAATGAAACACGCGTAGGCGTTCGAAATGACGTCCTAATGTTCATTTTTTTTTATTTTATGAAAGTTCTCACAATTAGGTTCGAAATGAAATAAATTACCAAGATGGGTAGAATTAGATACTCCACCAAACGCAATCAAATTAAAGTTAAAAAGTTATTTTGAGATATTCAATTATGAGAATGACGTCATTCATGACGCACACAAAGTAATTTGTAACATAAATCTCCAAAATTTCGGCGATTTTGGCAAATTCGGCAATATTAGCACAAGAAGTATTTTAGCAAAAAAAAATGAAATTGCGTAGGTTTTTCGGCGTATTGTTTAATTCGAATCAAAGACTTTTTATACTTGATTAAAAACAATTTTAATCTTCTTTAGAGTCTAAAGTTTAGACCTTGTTTTTTACGACTGAATCTTGAGATACAACTGACTCAGAGAAATCCAAAAATAAAGTAAAATAAAATATATTTTGAACGGTTCGTTCAAATCAATTGAAGGGCCCATGAAAAGCCTTCTATAAGATTTGTCACAGTTCAGCCGTATGTAATAAAAACTTGAAAATAGTCTCATTACAATGTAATGATTACATGCGTTAAAACCTTGAATGTTCATTCAAAGGGCGGTTTTGTCAAATATTCTCAACCACCCGGTAAACCGGTTACAAAACTGGAAAATTCGAAATTTAAAAATCTTTCTCGTCCGTCAATGTACATGCAAAAATAATTTAATTTTAATTTTGGAAAAATTCGAAAAACTTTTTTCCAAACTCTAGAAATCTTTAACAAACTCGTTATTTGTATGCGTATTTGTATTTTTTAAGTTACATTTGAGAGATCATTTTAATGTTTGCGGATTTGTAATACCGACTTAAACTTAGAAGTGGGGTTAAAAGTTGAAATTTGCGAATTTTTGCTGATTGCACTTTTTGAGTTTTTCAAGGACTTTTCATAAATATAAATATAATTTTTTCATAACACGTTCTCATATAATTTATAAATCATAAAATTGATATTGAGGGTCTCCATTTGAGACATTTTATTATTCCGCCCACTTATTTTGAAATTGCGAAAAAAATACTTTTTTGGTAAAAAACAGCTTCGATATCATCACCAATTGATTTGAAATTATCTGATTAACTAAAGTTGCATATAAAAACAATTTTTGGGCAAATCTCAAATAATTCAAAATGCCAACGGGTACCCTCTAAATTATATTTTTAAAAATTCATCATAAACTCAATCAACTCTCAAATTTCTAACGATTAATTTTGTTTCTTTTGGAATTTTCAAAACAATCAAAGCCAGTTTCATATATATCCATATTGCACTATTCTGCTATAATCCCTTTATCACTTGTTGTGAATGCTAGCCACAATGTTAAAATCACACGTTAAAAGGAGTATGGCTACGCATTCTAACCAAAAGTGATAAAGGATATGGCTGTGTTTAAATTTGTTATACTAAACTAAGGATCACCAATATCACTTTACGAGGAAGGTAGATATTTTTAATGTTGGTCTAGATACATTACTACTACTTAGGCCATAATATACTAGACCAAATATGAACAATATCTACCTTGCTCGTTAAGGGATTAGCAGAAACTTCTTTTGTTGCGAGTAAAGTGCCTTAAAAAAATAAAATCTTTTCTTTTCATAAAGAAAAGCAAAGTAAAATAACATTTGGGAGCCGGAAAATAGCCTATTGGTATTATCAAGTTACGTGAAGGCCCAATGTTATTCTTGAGGTAAGCAAATCTTATATGCAAAAATCATGAAGCTTATTAAATTTTATTTTAATTCGTAGAAATTTCATTTTTAAAGAAAAATCAACCAATTTGCAACAACACAATCAATTTATTTTTAAATGAATGAGCCATGGCCACAACTGAGACGGCAAAATTTAAAGGGAAACTTCGAACGTTTTTGAAATTTCCATCTCATTATAGTTTAGCTTCAAAATGACTTATATCCCTTTATCACACTTTGAATAGAAAATGCTGTTGGGAGATTTTTCTAGTATAATATCTTCTCAAATAAGATTACATGGCTTGTTTGGAACATGATAAATAGCCCTGAAGTGTGACAAAAAAGCTGTCAGGCGAGACCAAAAACAGAGAGTTAAAACGTTACGTTTTGTTTATAAACCAGGAAAAGTGAACTTATAATACCATACCGAAATATTCCGCAATGTAAGCCTTAATAGCTTTTTAGCACCACTATGCAGGGAAGTGCATCGAGCTAAAATATCTGCTCGGAAAAAACCGAGCGGATCCGATCAGATCGGTTTTTTCCGATCCGATCACATTTTTTCCCGCTCGGCTTTTTTCCGATCCGATCAGCAAATTTCCGATCCGATCAGCAAAATCTGCCGGATGCCCTTCCCTGCCACTATGGACCTCGTATTTTTATCGATGATAATAAGACTATTTTTTCACTGTTTTCAATGAAGGCCTCTGACTGGTCGATTTTCGCTCATTTTGAATCTGGACTTCTGTATGACTTAGAATTGAACCGAATTTCATTTTATTTATTTATAATTCAAGTTGTTACAAAATTTAATTTTTCGTAAGAATTATTGCTGCCATATTATCTGTGGAACCACTATTTAACGATGTCTGTAATAATTGTTCATTCATCTCCAGCTGTGATTCGAAATATGATAAACTTGTCATAATGTTTTCTTTGGAAATTCCATCGTAAATCCCATCAGATGCAATTAGAATTTTGTCAATTTCAGAAGCCTGAAAACATTGAATTTAATTTTGTCTTATGATAAGACTCTTATCATCGGACTCCGATGATACTATTTTGCAAAAATTCGTTTGAAAAATTATATTTTGGCCTACTGGCAGTTTTAACGAATCACTATTGGTCTCGACGCCACTAAAAACTCAAACGATATCTTGTACTATTATAATAATGTGATGTGTACGTGAGATGAGGAGACAGTCGATATTTCCCTTCAAAAAACCTTCCCGAAGGTTCGATTTTGGTAACCAGGATCCAAAAAATATTATCAGGGTAGTATAACATTTTTCATTTCAGAACTTTGAATTCCAAAGTTTGAGGTGATGGAAACAATTAGACCAAAAAAAGATTAATTAAATAAATTGTAAAGGGGTTTGTGACATATATTATTATATTTTTAATAGAAAAACTAAATTTTTTTATTAAGCTTTCGATTTTTTCAAATCATCTTCAGAATGTGCGAATAAAGTAAANAATAAGAAATTTCGACGTGTAGTATCGACGATACTGTATCGTTCGGATGGATACCATGAGTGTTTTCAAGAGCTTCTTAATAGTGTGTAGTACACACTGTGTACATTCAGTGATATGTCAATGTATATATGATATATCGCTCTGAAAAAATGTAACAATCTGCCGGATCGATGCCACCCCCTTAACCGAGAAACAAGTTTATATAATAAAATATTTTTATTAATTGGTCGCGACAAAGTCTTTCGGCATGTTTTTTAGGCAACTTCGTCTATAATTGATCTCGGCCAGCTGTTTCAAAAACATGTTTGAGTGTTTAATTTGACAACAGTTATAGTCTGATAGACATACAGGGTGTAAGGTTTTTCCCTTCTTTTTTCCAAACTGGTTACACTTGATTTCCGCCGTTTTGATTGGTTGAATCTGATAAAACTCTTCTGACAACCAATCAAAACGGCGGAAATCAAGTGTAACCAGTTTGGAAAAAAGAAGGTAAAAACCTTACACCCTGTAAAAGTTAGTATTATTAAATTATATACTTCACACATATACCAGTATACTCTATGAATGGTTCTTAATTCAATCAAATTAAGTCTTATGTATATCAGACAACAACTGTTGTTTAACTTAGCACTCAACCATGTTTAAGAAACATATGGCGTTGATCAATTATAGACGAAGTTGCCTAAAAACATGCCGAAAAACATTGTTGCGACTATACGTTTCACATCAAATTACGCATTTTTGGTCGTTGTTTAATTTATTGCTTATTGGTTTGGCAGAAAACAACAGTTAAAGTAAAATACAAATTTTGGATTAAAATGCACTTTTTCATCAAATTTTATTCATTATGATAATTAAACCATAAATTACGTATATTTATGCAACGTTAGATTTTTATTGATAACGTTCAGAACGTTACGTTCTTTGAAATTTGTAGACCTTTCCCCCCTACGCATTTTTCATTAAATGCAGTTGATGTGAAATTGCTATGAAAAAAGGTAATCGTGTGAAAAACATCTTTACTGTATCACATTTCATCAAACTATCAGCGCGTTCGAATATCTTCGGCTTTCTTTGTTGATTTTATCAAAAATTAAAATGTTCAAGAGCAATATGATTTAAGAGCGCTCATTGGTGAGAACTTCCCCCCCCCTTTTTTGGCATAAAGATGACTTATTATTCAAGAAATAATATCATCTATAATTTTCCGTCAACTGCACGATAGCAAAAAGTTTCAGCTGGAAATCGACCAAATTTCTATAATTCTAATAACGAGTGACTTGTTACGAGTCTCAATAAAGTAATTTCGTAGTTTTCGCAAGATTTACATATATAAATACATACAGTATGTAAAAAAACTGTTCGAGACCAACAAGGAAAATTTCTCTGGATCAAAACCTATAATTGGCAGGAAAATTACTTTCAATCCAGAGGAAATTGGAGCTTTTGGTCTCGAACAATTTTTTTACATTCTGTTTATTAAATATATTAGATTATCATCGGCCAATTATTTCTTTATTTCACAATTTTCCTATTTTTTTCATACCAATTTTATAATTTATAAAATTACATCCTTAAAGGTATCGTGGTTTCTAAATTTTCTGCAGCTATTATTTTATAAAAATGCACCAAATTGATCGTATAAGTTTAGAAAAAAATAACCCGAAATTGTATTTCAAAATTTCGGAATTTTTCCAAATTTTGCCATATTATCGGCATTTTTAAATTGAGTGAAAGTACCGCGTGAGTTTGAAGTGGCGAAGAAATTTGTGCTGAAATGAAAACCCTTCTCTTTTGTGTAATCAAACAAAAATTAATCAAGGCGTGAAACTGATGATGCATAAATTCGCGGTAGGTTGATATTGTCATAACGAAGTGTCCTAGATTCGATCTGCTAAAATGCAAAAAAATGGTCTCAAATAAAAATTTCGATATGCATCGAATGTAAAATTAAATTTCATGAAAAAAATAGCTATGAAATATTCGTGCAAGAATTTTTAGAACTTTAGAAAATTGCATCACGGGCGCCTAAATTTCTATCTACTAAAATGCAAAAAAAATGTCCCAAACCAAAATTTCGATATGCATCGAATATAGAATTAAATTTTATGAAAAAATAGCCATGAAATATCCTGCCAAAATTTTAAGATTCTAGAAAATAGCATCACGGGCGCCCTAAATTTTGATTTACTAAAATGCAAAAAAATGGTCCCAAACCAAAATTTCGATTTGCATCGAATATAGAATGAAATTTGATGAAAAATAGCTATAAAATATTCGTGCAAGAATTTAAGAACTCTAGAAAATGGCATCACGGGCGCCCTAAATTGTTATCTAATAAAATGCAAAAAAATGGTCTCAACCAGAATTTTGATATGCATCGAATATAGAATTAAATTTCATGAAAAATTAGCAATGAAATATTTATGCAAAAATTCCGAAACTCTAGAAAAAGGTGATAAGGAGCGCTTCGGATATGATCTCCTTAAATGCAGAAAAAATGATCCTAAATCAAAATTTCGATTTTCATTTAATTTTAAATTAAATTAAAGGAAAAAAAAGCTATGAAATATCTATGCAAAAATTCCAAAACTTTAGAAAAAGCCGATAAGGAGCGCTTCGGATATGATCTCCTTAAATGCAGAAAAAATGAACCTAAATCAAAATTTCGATTTTCATTTAATTTCGAATTAAGTTTAAAGAAAAAATAGCTTTGAAATATATGCAAAAAAATTTTCATTGAAATATTTTGTTAATCTCAAAACTTTTGAACTTGATAAATGACTGTAGCCTGACATAAAAACAGGGAAATATAATGCAAATTGACGGAGAGTTTTGTCAAAACAAACGATTTGAAATAAAGAATTTCAAAACTCAAAAATGGGTTTGGATGTTCCTAAGTTATCTTGAAGAGTATTTTTTTCTGGTCATTTCAATACATAGAATTTTTTTTCTTCATAAATTTTCAAAAAAAATGATTTTTCGGTCAATTTTTTGAGATTTAACAGGTAGTCCCCAACCCGGGTCTGGAGAAGCCATATGCCAAAGCTAGAAGGCTGATTTTTGGCAAGAAGAAAATTAAGTGTTTTTCGATTAAGCATTTTTCAAGCAAGTTAAATTTTCTGTTCTTGTGTTAAAATTGGTTTTTGAAAATTTCTCTAGGAATTTCAGGGGGGATTTCTCTGTCAATTTCGCGGAGCAATTTGAAAAAAAATTTCGCGCATTCTCAAAAATATTTTTTTCTGGTCTGATTTCAAACTTATAGGGTTTGACGTAATATAGTGCTAGAGGGCAATGAGCAAAATTCAGCTGCTATTTTTATGAACCGATCATTTCCTTAATTATAATTCCTGCTTGAATTATCGGCTTGGGTAGGAAGAATATTCGGTTGAACACAGCGGGCCGTCAGCGTGTCTTTTTCCGACACAATTCTAGGTCAAAGGGACGAACCATTTTAATACATTGTTATATTTGTTGACCAAAATTTAAGTATTATGTCTGCGAAAAATCAACTTAATTTCCAAAAAATTGGTCCAAAAAGTTTTTAAGACCTGTTTTTTAAAAATTGTATAATATTCAAATAATGGTATAATAACAAAAAAATAAATTAGTCTAACTGATTTTATCTATTTTTAGAAAAAATCTGATTATCTTATTAATTTTCTGCTATGATACAATTTTTGAACTTATGTTACGTTTTTGCGTTTTTCTTATATAAATTAGTCTAATATTTCCACTAAAGTTTTCTTCGCTACTTGAAACTAAAGCTTTACACCAAAATATCGATTTATTTAACAAAACCCCGTTTTTTGTTTCACTCAAAACCTCTTTATTTCAATTTTTGTTTCTTCGCTACTTAAAACTCACGCGGTATGGCTACAATTGAAGCGCACTTTCGATTTCATCCGACATAAATATTATTTTCTGGTCTACCAGAGTAACGTTTTCTAGACTTCATCGCGAGAGACAGTTATTTGGTCCTTAGAATTTTTTTGGATTTTAATTATTTTTCTAAAACATAAATACAAATCACAAAAAAACAAGGACCAGAAAGGTTGACAACTCCAATAATTCTTAAATTCGGTGGTTTCCAGGCATTTTAGAAAATTTTTGACAAAATTGAGGAAAATCAATTCCTAGAATCTTTAGGTTCACTTAATTTCTATGTCTGGTGTGAATATCGGAAAGCTTTAAATTAAAAAAAAAGAGGGACGAGATAGGTTTGAAATATGTAAAGTGTGCCCTGTCACATACATGTTCCAAGGACTGTAAGGGCAATTTTCTATTTGTCATGCTTATTTTTAAGATCAAGGTAGACTGGGTGTATCGTTATCCGTACACACCGGGTGCGTCGAAATTTCGGATTTTCCCGGGAAAAATAGACAATAGTGAAATTATTGATACAACTTGTTATTTCATCAATCAACTCACAATCAGGATGATCGTATGATGACTTTTTCATACTGCGTAATTCCTTAAGAACATTTATCATGATTTCTTTCAGTCCAGCATAATAAATGTATTCGATATTGATCAAAGAGTCGTATATTTTCATTTTGTTATCATCAATATTTAACGTCATGGCGCGCCACGGTGATAAAGTGTCCACTCACCCCCGTTCAAAATACTCAGGCCACACAAGGGTTTTTGTTCGAAACATCCTCCGTGAAGATAAAATTGGAATCAAAAGCTTGGTTGGTACTGGATTAATCTGCTTTTGCATTGGTTTGATTCAGTCAGACACAGTTTTTTTGTCATTGAAGTTCTTAATAACTAAAACAAATTGATACAGTTCTACAAATTAAACATCAGTCTTCGAAACACTAGCTACATCTATTATTCTGAACATATCATTCACGAAATCTGTATAAAAGTCTTGAGTGCTGAGTCTTAATAATGCTGAGATTCTACTTTTGATTGATCCCACTGAGCCAAAATTTCATGAGCTTTAACAGGATCGATGCTGACCTTAAGATAGTGATTTCTTGTGAAATCATCATCTGAACTCACTGATTCTTTATTCAATCTACTGGAATTTTTAATGATTGGCAAAATAATAGTATCGGACGAGGTATTAGTTGAATCCAGACTGATTTCAAAATATAAATCTGAAGATATGGTAGAGATATTCTTATAGTGGTAAGACTCATTTTGCAATTATTTTGATGAGAATTGTCAATTTATTTAATTTTCAAAAAATGAACATTAAAGAAAAATACCCGTTTATCGGTCTTTGAGGCTCATTTTCCGACAAAATTCAATTGAATAAATAAAACTGCCTACTTTCGGTCTTCTGCCGATTTTGAATCTATTTTCTAAAAAAATCAATTTCCAAAATAAAAGTTTCCAAAATCCTAAAATTTTAATATCTCTCTAGCACGAAAATGGCAAAAAATGTTCTATTGACCTAAGAGGGTGGCATAAACCCGGCATCCTGGAGTCAATATAACTTACGAAAAATAGTAAGTCAGTATATTTTTTTATGCTTATTATAGTTAGTTGAACCGATTTAAATATGTTTCAGCTTCATAAAATAATTTTTATCCATTTCAGGAAAGATTTGAGTTCGGGTTTTCATCTTTGAAATCGTAAAAATTTGGAAAAAAAATCGAAGCTTATAAAATTTTCCGCATTTTTTGTCAAAATTTTTTTGTTATAATAATGAAATCTGTTTGTAAAATCAAAAAAATAGCCCTTTAACTTTTTTCATGGATTCCTACATATTTTCTGACCGCTGTTGAAAATCATAAATTTTTATTTTTTTTTTCATTTTTAATCGACTTTTTCGAAAAATTATGAAAATTGTCCCAATCAGTCCATAATTTTTTATTCGTGGTTTTTTGAACTCTCCATAAAAATCATGCAGAATCAAATATTAAATGTTTTTGCATCTATTAAATCGCCGTATGTCAAATAATCGGTAGGTCGCGCAGTTATCATTTTGAAACTGTTTATGAAATTTTTAACATTTGACTGTGCACTCGATAAGTGCCATTCGGCACTGAATCTTTGAAGATTTTAAGGTTGTGAAAAATTCTAAATAAAATGGTGGGTGTAATAGGCGCCATTTTGTTTAATAGTCAGGACATTTTTTAATATCAAAAAGCAATTTGGGGTCAATTTTTGCCTCAAAAAAAGATGTTATCTCTACTTTTTGCCAATTTTTACCCTTTTTCATGCAAAAAAAACTTTGATATTTTAGAAATTTTCGACTGTGCAGAGTAATTAGGGAACTAATAAGCGGAGTTCACCCGACAATGTCTATTAAGATTATTAATATCGCTTTTAAAAAAAATTCTATAGTCGGGTTAAGTTGGAAATTGATGCACAGTGAAAAGTGGTTTTTAGTGTTTTTAACAATAGTTAGTTATGTTTAGTAAATAAAAATGTAATCGTTTGTAAAATGAACACTTTTAGTGAAGATAAAATTAAAAAAAATAAATTTTCAACATTTTTTTTCTTTCATATATTGCTCTGAAAAATGTACCAATCTGCTGGACTTATGCCACCCCTTAAATGAGCTTAAGTCAACACAGAATTAATCAACTCAATTTTCAGTATATATTCCAACAGAGTAAAAATCGAGCAGGTCCGATCCGATCACGTCTGAGCACCGATCCGATCCGATATTGACTTTTCAAATCGGGCTTCCGATCTGATCACATTTTTCAAACTCGGGTCCGATCCGATATTGAAAAAGTTTGAGGCCCGAAATTTCCGATTCTGATCCGATTTTGAAAATCTGCTCGGATGCCTTTCTCTGAGTGAGCCAAAAGATTCAAAATTATCATAAAACTGAAAATAAAACTAAAAATAAAGATAAATTTCAGATTTTTTTTCCGATATTCCGATTGCCAAAATAATTTTGTGGTTGCTAAAGCCCTTGCCTTCAGTGGAACGTTTTATTAATTTCCTCTCAGTCTGCCGTATCTGAAATCACAATTTTCCAGATAACTTTTGTACCATTTCATTGACAGCACTTGAATTTATTTCTCATTTTTAAAATTTTCTAAGTTTTTTATGCCTTGCGCCAAGTAAGTGATTCTTGAACGATTTAAATTGCATCTTAAAACGCCGCTTTGACTTCAACAGTCAAAATCTGTTCATACTAGAGCATGATTTTTCATCGTATTTTTGATGCTTTCTCACCCGGTATTGCTTCAAAGGATCTTAGTATTTTCTTTTTTTTCTACAAAATACTTTTGATAGGAGACTTTGCTAACAGTCGACCCATATCTCCTGATAATTCAGACAGCGAGCATTCTGGGTTCTCTTCGCTGTAAGTTATAATTTTCACATTTTATGGTATTGTCGGCCTCTTCAATTTCTTTGACATTTTCATCTGACTATTTTTAAACGCANTCATTTGCCTTTTAAAAGAATAGGGAATAAGAGATTTAAGTTACTCGGGCATCATGATCGATATATTCACGAAAATAGTAAAAAAAAATCTTTTTTTGCTTTTTTTTCACTCGACCCCGAAAAAATACCTTTATCCGAACGATTTTCGGCCGAGCTGAGGTGTTCGGATAAGAGTGCACCCAGTGTACATAGGATCTTCAATTTTGTATGTTCAGATTTTGAACTTCAGAAGTCCTAAGATGTTCTCCTTTTTCACGTATGATAATTTATCATTGATAACCGGGTTATCATAACCCTGAATTTGCCAAATTAGGAAACACGTCGTGATTACCACGAAACTTTTAACTGCAAATAAGAATTCTCATTTCAATCAACTAATGTTGATGTTACTTACATTGAATATAGTGATATCGGCTTCTGGAATAACTGGCTGGTTATTCGGAGACGTTCCGAATGATTTGAGATCATAATCACCAATTGCTCTATCAAATAGTTGAATTAAATTAATATACAAAAAAGTATTATTGTGTTCCTAAAATAACTTCCATGTGAATTTATTTTCTTAAAATTTATCGAAAAAATACTGTTGATCAAGTTCTGTGATTTTTTGCGATTTCATATTATATGATATAAATTTTTTTTATGAAAAAATTTATTTGTTTTATTGCATAATTTTCGACATTTCGTCTTCTTCAGTGCAGCTTAAACGTAGGTTAGACAGAGATTAATAAAGAAAATAAATAGTTTACCTGAATACGATAAAATTCGTACTGAAACAATAGTTTTTCTAAAAAATAATAACATTTTTGTTCTAGAAAGTTATAAAATAACAGAAATAAGGCTCCAAAACGCTAAATTTAATTATGTTGATCAAGTGTTTGTAAACTTGATGAGTTAATAAGTGTTCAATTTGTAAGTGAGAATTATTAATATGATTTTTTTACCACAGTTTGTGAACTTATTTAAGTAATAAGTGTTAAAATCGAAAGATATGATTCTTGATATTAATGTTTCTGTGTTCTGTGAAATAAATGAATAACCACGAGTTCAATTTCATGATTTTAATCATTAAATTTTTTTCTCATAATTTTTTAACGTTTTGCTTATATTCTTAATTTTGTACATTAAATTTAGCATTTACAAAGATCTGGCTACCAGATTGATTACCAGATTCTAGTATTTCTTCAAGTTAACGATTCAACAAAGACTGATAATTCTAAAAAATTTGCAAAGAATTTCAAAAACAGGATTTTGCATTGTTCATGCGCTTTGATAATCAATAATTTAGGATCGGTGTTTTTTGTGGTTTAATTGCCTTTTTGTTGTTTTAATAGAATTAACTTCTAACTGCAAACCAAAAGTTAATTGAGTATAATCAACAAATAATTGTACTATGAATAAAACAGTACAAAATACAGTCTCAATTATAGTTCACGTTGGCATTGGTTGTAACAACTCGATGCAATAGCTTAGGTACTAAGACGTTTGACTTGTAAGCGAAATTTCTTGGGTTCGCGTCCACTCATTGACTCTCATTTTTATTCAAAATTATTAATGAAGTCCTACTGAAGCTTTTTCACGTTGAGAGCTTGAAATAAAGTCGGAAAAATATTAAATAATAATGAAAAAAGTTGGCCGGATACTTTTTTGGTCATTAATACTTATTTTGATAGAGAGTAGAGAAAGCAATAAGTAGAAAGCACGATTTCTGATTTACCTCTCTCCGAAAAAACAAAACGATTGAGCGAACATTCTCTTCCCACAACTCAATAATTTATTTTCATGTATTATTAATTACAAAAAAACTTTTTGTAGATTAACGGATCCTGAAGTTTGCGTCAATTAAACCACACTTTCGGAGCCGCGACTTGAGTTGTGGGAAGAGAATGTTCGCTCAATCGTTCTTTTTGTTTCGGAGAGAGCAAAATCAGAAATCGTGCTTTCTACTTATTGTTTTCTCTACTCTCTATCGCGCACGAACACGCTCACAACTCATTCATTTGATAACAATTTACAACTTTTTCCTTGACATTGCCAAATTTCCATTCGTTCTGGCTGTATCCCAGTATGTGACCCATCCACCAGCTGCGTATATCCTTTTTCGTTCTTCTGGATCATCTGGTTTATGAAGTTTTGTTTTGAAAATCAAATTATTATTTTTAAGCAACATCGTTTCGGAATCCCCAATATTAATTGTGATGATTCGTGAAGGGATTATTATAACTCCTAGAAATTATAGTTTTTCATCCTCGGAAAGTCTACTCTACATGGGTTATATCAAAGATTGGTATTTCAAGGGCTCTACTTTCGCGTTTGCGTTTGACCCGCGATTGACCAATGAGAGCAGTTAATATCACGAATCTGACAAATAGGAGGTTTCAAAATATATCCACGGACTCTGGTGTTTTTCTCATGACTTCCGGGAAAATGAGGTCTGTGTGTCATTTTTGTTAAAATAATCATTTTTTGTTAAAATAATCATTTATTTAATGATTTCAAAACCCCTTGCGTATTAACGGTTATAATCGAATACAAACGGTATGACTAGCGTTTCCACCATTAATTTCGACTTATAGAAATAATGGGTGGATTGTTCCGAAACTTCTTGGGGGTGAAAAATATATTGCTAAATGGAAAAAAAAATTATGAAAAATTTTTTGGTAGTAACGTGATATATAGCGATTTTGAGATTGGTACATTACCAACGAGGTATTAGAGGTTAATGGCCCGAGGTAACCAATATAGCGATTTTTCGGTTTTTCAGTATTTAATTAATATAAAACAGACGCCAAATCGGTAGTTTTTGAGTCAACGTCACTTATGAATGATATTAGCACACTTTTTGGGAAAAAAAATTATGATTTTTGGGTCCAAAACCTCGATTTATCGAGAAAAAAAACCTAAATGTGAGAAAAAAGGGATGCCCGTTTGATCCGACAAAAATTATTTTAGTATCAAATTAACCGCCTCGTTGAACTTAGTTAGTACCAGTTTTTTGGTACATACGTTCTGGCTGTATCCCAGTATGTGACCCATCCACCAGCTGCGTATATCCTTTTTCGTTCTTCTGGATCATCTGGTTTATGAAGTTTTGTTTTGAAAATCAAATTATTATTTTTAAGCAACATCGTTTCGGAATCCCCAATATTAATTGTGATGATTCGTGAAGGGATTATTATAACTCCTAGAAATTATAGTTTTTCATCCTCGGAAAGTCTACTCTACATGGGTTATATCAAAGATTGGTATTTCAAGGGCTCTACTTTCGCGTTTGCGTTTGACCCGCGATTGACCAATGAGAGCAGTTAATATCACGAATCTGACAAATAGGAGGTTTCAAAATATATCCACGGACTCTGGTGTTTTTCTCATGACTTCCGGGAAAATGAGGTCTGTGTGTCATTTTTGTTAAAATAATCATTTTTTGTTAAAATAATCATTTATTTAATGATTTCAAAACCCCTTGCGTATTAACGGTTATAATCGAATACAAACGGTATGACTAGCGTTTCCACCATTAATTTCGACTTATAGAAATAATGGGTGGATTGTTCCGAAACTTCTTGGGGGTGAAAAATATATTGCTAAATGGAAAAAAAAATTATGAAAAATTTTTTGGTAGTAACGTGATATATAGCGATTTTGANAGATTACACTTTTTTAGTAATTTTTGAAATTTATTCTGAGTATTTTTCTACAACTGGGACAAAAAAATTTTGCTGAAAATTTTTTTGCAGACTTTTGAGACAATTTAAAAAAAAAGAAAAAAAAATTTCAAGAAAAATTCGAAAAATTTTCAAATTTTTTTTTCATTCTTTAAATTGTTCAACCTACGTGGTCGGTTTTGACCCAAAATCGAATGGTGGAAACGCTAGGTATGACCTTAAAATTAAAATAACATTTGAACTGTTTTGCAGTAAATTACCATTTTTGGACGGTTTTTATCGAATACATTTTGAAAAATCAGGCAATTTGATTTCAGAATTTTGAAGGCAAAAAATTAAAGTCAACAAAAAAATGATTTTTTTACACAATTACCTGTAACTGTGGACCCACTTCTCATCTGATGAGCTTGTTTATTGACTAATTTGGGAAGAATTGAATCCCAAGTATAAAATAAATTGACAAGACTTTCTTTGACCAAATCGTCAGGCTGATCTAAACTTCTTTCGATAGTATTTTTCGTCAAAAAGGCAAAGTTTTTCATGGTCAAGTCAGCAACAAGATCACCACCATGTCTTTTTAAAATGATGAAAATTTTGGTTAAATTTAAACTAACCAGCTTCCGAAAATAAAAATTTATTTCTAATTTGAAGTGTTGAAATGATAGTTCATATTTTCATCAGTGCCCATCGAGAACCAAATAAATTTCTGTACTGGAATTTTCGTACTTCTGATAAATTATTCTATCTTCCATATATTGCCTGTAGCCTTGCATTGAACAAGCTAATGAAAATTGATTATTTTTCAAATAATAATGGAAAACCTCCTTTTTTATATTTTACATAAAGTTTATTAATGGGTTAAGATTTTGAACTTGAACTGGCAAGAACAAGTGTTTTATAATATAAAATTTCAATGCAGGATCAGGTTATTTACATTGAAATCTTTAAAATGATATAAAAAATATTTTTTTGCAATCAAAATATAAATTTGCTAAAAATTAAAAAATTACCGAAATCGTTTTTGTTCATAATGTCATTACAGTTTTGAAATTATTATTTGGCGCAAATAAAATATTTTTAATTGCTTTAATCGTGGTTTGATTTTTAACCATTTAGCGAGCAGTTTATCAAATTTTGAATTCTAGAACCTTTCGTTTAGGTTGTTGTAACCTGAAAATATGGCATTTATACATTTTACTATGATCCTTATTGATCAGGTACCCGACGGCATGATTTTTTAACAAACGCGATTGACAATAAAAACTGTAAAACAACAACAAATTGTCAAGCACACTTGAAAATTGTATTACAATTGTACGTCAAAATTGAATCAATTTGACGTCGTTTGCATTTGCATTCAAAATATTTTGGTAGATAGTAGTATTTTTGAAGTTATGAGTCATCTTAAATTAAAATAAGGCAAAATGTGACCAATTAGCGCGCGTGATATTTCATAATAATGAAATAAAATCATTTAAAAAAATTAGACAAAATAAGTGAAAAATGCGTCAATAAACTAAATTTTATTTTTAATGGTCGATTATGGCGGAACGAGGCAACTGACCCGACATTATTGCTCGATCCTATTTTGTAACAAGAAACAGCGATCAAGAGTCAGTGAGCTGGAGGCGCTATTTTGAGACCACGAGTCGTGGTCCACGACTACATTGCGGGAGTACAAATATTAAAATATTAAGTTGAAATTTCTATTAAGAAATTTGACCTGTAATATGATCGACTTAATTTAAAATAACGAAGACAATATACTAGTCATAAGATAATGTTATATTAACAGAATTAAGTTTATAAAATTTGCGATAAAATAGACAAAAATTTATTCATCATTGGAAGAAACATCAAAAATGTAGTACTTTCTTGGGGATTTCTTCGTAAATGAAGAACTGACTTCAACTGATTTGAGGGGAGTTCCAACACGCATCGAAACGACCTCAAATAACTTCGAATTTGAAATGTTGGTATATTTTTGCGACAATTCTATCAAATAAAATTATTACACAAGTAATGGTGTTAATCTGTTAAGCGTCGGATACTAATGATCGTTTAATCTAAGCGGTTCAATATTTGTCCCATTTGTCGTTTTTCGCCAACAATGAACTTAGTTATTTTAACCCCTCACACCCAAAACCATTGAAATTCCCCTCACACCAAAACGCCATTCGGGGACGCACTTGGCGGTTTTGCGGAGATATATGCGATAGCAATATTCATTTTCATGGCCCAAGATCAAGGATAGAATTTAAATTGCGAGGCCAATATTTTTCAAATTTTATTCTGTTTAGTGATAAATGGCAAGAGAAATAGAGGTTTAGTTTCAGGTACTTCAATACGGAAAACCATCGAGCATTTTTAAATACACTATGAATTACCAAGATTAGTAGCACACTGGTATTCAAATGTGATCTCGAATTTTCAAATAGCTCTCTGAATCGTCTGAAAAACAAGTTTTCAGTATCTGTTGAGCCAAAATGACGCATACAAATCAGAAAACAAATTGCAAATAAAATAGTTTTTTTACATTGAACTGAAGGCCATCACGTTGAATGGAGCATAAATCGAAATAAGTTCCAAAATTTTAATTACTCTTGATGATATACGCCTAAAATGAAAGCTTTATTTTTTTTCGAAAACGATTTCTCCAAGTAGTGGATAGGGCAAACGTATATATGTATCAAACCTTGGCTTTCTGAATCGTTCTCTGATTTAAAATATCTCTCTCTCATTAGTAGAACATGAATAACTCCTTTTTCCTAGTGCCTAAAATACAAGTTGTCGAAATTCTAAAGCAACCTATTTTGAGGAATGCAAAAAATTTAAATTAGATCAAGTTGCTTCAAGTCCATAAAAAAAGGACAACTGACGTATGCGGTCAGTTGTACTTGATTACTCGCATGAGTATCTTCAGCCTGTGCTTGTCGCTTTGGGGCATCGAATTCTACTATAAGAAGTCCGACGACGGATACTCATTAAATATATTCGCCATTATGTTGTTTTTATTTTTGCGTTTATAGAGAATCACTTGAGAAAAATAAAACTCTCAATAAGACAGAGAAAAAAATAACAGTTCCAGAGGCAGCCTCAAGCTAATTTCCCTAAATCTGAGTCACCTCAGAATTGATTTGAAGTGGTCGTATTAACGCTAGAATTTTTTGACGAAAATCAGGCGAAAATCTAAAAAAAGTAGAAAAAATAATCCTTTTGAACTAAGTCGTATCGAATTTTAAAAACAACCTCCACTAGAAAGAAGGAATTGCGACTTTATGATCACATTCTGAATTAAAGTCTGTGGAGTTATTATTTCTATCTCGTTTTAAGGATTTTAAAAAATCTCGCGTCCCCGAATGGCGTTGGGGAGGGGGTTAAACACAAAAAATCAACCTTAAGATACCATAATTTTTCCAAATTTCATTTTTTCAACATTTCCAAAGTTTCGCGCGCACTCTAGAATGTGAAGTGAAAGTGAGGCGCTGAAATTTTCTACGATTGAAATTACCGGTTTTCAATTCGGTTTACTGGTCAAATGTCAATTTAGTATAATTCAGAAGGTTGTAATAAACGGAAGCATTTCTTCACGGGTGTGGAAAAAGACGAGAATTTTGTTTGCCCGTGTGTTATATTCCAAAACTGGGATAGCAAAAGACCCATCATAAATTGTTGTTTCCGCATATCTGGAATTTGCAAATTTTCCATTTTCATATTTATTTTTAAATAAATGAGCTTATATGCATCATGTTTTGCTCTTTAGTCCCTCCGAAATTTATTTTGTCATTTGGATTTCTTGCCGAGAAATTCTAGCTGAGCAAACAAAAAAATAATCTGTTAACACATGTTTAAGAAAGTTTAGAGATGTACGTACGCGCCGTGAAGTTAAATTTGTGTCAAAAATGATCACCCGCGAAGTCATCTTGCTTATTTAAAAATATGCTCTTGGTAAATATCTGTCAGGTGTCTTCTCTGAATAATATATTTCAATAAAGCTTGTTATCAAACTTTCCCAGCAAAGTCTAATTTTCTTGTGTTAATTTTGAAATCAATCTCTCCAATCATACGCACTCCATCAGACTTTAAAGGCGTAAGCAAAACAGATTCAAAAAGTGACTAGCGGGCGAAATCATACTGATCAGGGCTTAAACTGGGTGAGGCATCAATGATGGGTTGCATTTTCTTGCCTCAAAAATTTTTTTTTGTTTTTAGCAACAATGAGCTGCAAATTAATAACTTTAATATGATATTTTATTTTGATTGATATTTGATTTTCATTATAGAAATTTGATAAAGAAAATATAATTGAATTCAATTATCTATTTGATTAATTTAATTCAAACAATCGAAATAAAGCAAATCAGTTGCATTTTCCAGAGAAAATGAAAAATTTTTTGTTATCAGGAGCAATTTCACTACTGAGCTTGTATACATAAGTTTTATCTTTATATTTCAACGCTTATAGAAGCATGTGTTTGTTCATGTATACGGTCACGTGATGCGGTTGCGACTATATCATCATAAAAACGAAAAAAGAACATAAAATTTTCTAGAGTAGCCTCACATTTATTTTCGCACAGATTGGAATTTTTTGAATAATAAGTAAGCTGTAATCTGATCAATGTTGATTGTTCACTGTCGACGATGATACATTGTATAAGAGGGTCAATAAAACCGTTACTGAAAGTCGATCGGCGCTGCAGCGCCTAACAGCGCTGAGAAGGTAGTAATAGTCCTCAATCATAACTAGGACATGGTGTAGAGGGTAGCAGCGAGTGCAGTTGGTACATTTTTCGGAGTGATTTATGAAAGAAAAAAAGACGTGAATTTTATTTTTATCTTTTTCTTCAATATAAGTGTTCCATGTCTTGCACTTTATATTTCATTTCTCAACATACTTTAGTACTCTGTTACAAATTAATCAAAAAACACCTTTCATTAAACTCTTCCAACTTGATCCAATGTGAGTGTTTTTTTTGAAGGCGATATTTTAAACTTCAGCATTTTCGGGTGTTATCGCTAATTAGTAAGAGAAATCATTATCCATATGCAAAAAATTTCCTTAATATGAAAGTTTTTTTCATCGAAAAAGAGTCAAAAACAGCTTTTGTAGGGAAAAAGATTGATCTTGTCCAATTGCGTTAAAATGATTAAAAAATATCTGACTTTTAAAAACATGAGGGCCTAAAACACGCGAAACTTTATTTAGATTTTTTGAAAAAATAAAATTTCATATTTCGTAGCAAATGGGCACAAACCGGTGTCACACAGTGTTGTCAAGTTTCATCATGTATTCAGAACGATATTCAGATTGACCCTTCCATCGTGAATACGGAAATCAAAGAGATACAGAAATACACACTGATTCGGGCCTGATTTTTTAAAGAAGAATTCAAAAAACTAATAAAAAATTTTGGACTGATTTGCGAAAGATTTTACATAATATTCAAAAAAGTCGACAAAAATGAAAATGAACCATGTGTTATTGATTTTTAAACAGCAGTCCCAGAAAATTGGTAAACATGCATGCAAAAAGTTAAAGTGGTACTTTTTTGTTTTAGTTCAGCAGATTCAAAAGGAAAAAGCCAAAAAAAACAATTTGGGTAATAAAATGCGTGACATTTTTAAGATAATGTTTTTAACGAATTAAAAATAAAAGCTTCGAACTCAATCTTCCTTAAATAGATAAAAAAATTTTTAATGAGCTGATACATGATTATAATTTTGGTTCAGCTAACGAGTAATAAGCCAACAAAATAAATAACGGATTATTTTCGTAAGTTAAATTACGCCAGTGCGCCAACGCTGCTACCCCCTTAAGACATATGCATATATCATAAATCATAAATGGTTAAATTACACTTTTTTATTCGTCTCACTTACTTTTGGAGAAGCGATCAAGTACCCCATTTCATAGCTATTTATACGTTTGAGCTAAATATAAGCTTCAAACCGACCACCATCGATCAACATTATTTCAATTAAGCTAAAGTTGAGTCTGAAAATAATTGTAAGTTCCACATTTTACAAGCAACTATGTTCGTGTCCATTTTTCCGCCTGAATATTGTTTTTCTTCTCCTGAAGCCGAATCAAAATTCGAAACATGCTGTAAAAATATTATGTTTTCTAATTGCATTTAAATAATATATTTGGTGCCTCAAAACCAATAAAATAAAAACTTCCAAATGATATACCGTAATGCTTTATCATTATAGCGTTGTCATTGAATTTCACCAACGTTTTGATTGGTTCAATCTGGAAAAGAGCGTAGGTATTTTTGCAAAGAAAGTGATCGTTCTTTCATTGAGGATAGCAGCTTATGCCAAATTGGAAAAATAGAAGCCAAATCTTACATACTGTAGGTTAACTATAAAAAAAAGTCTTTCGTGTATTAACCACCCAACATCACCTTGGGGCAGTCACCAGAAGTGCAATCGGACGATCGTAGACTCGATTTATTGCCCGCTAGACCATACACTATTAATCGCATTTGTAGACGCTTAATCATTAATGACAAGATCGATAATAAATTATCGATTACTTTGAAACAGAATGACGTTGGTGCGTTTTTTTTTGAAATTTTTACTTATACAGTACTTATTTTTTTTGGCAAAAAATTTTTAAAATAAATAAGTAATCGACGCAGCATTCCACGACGAGGTCGTTCAGTCATTTTTTAGTCTCTGAGCTCTTTTAATCAATAATAAATTAATTCAATAGATTACCAGGATTGAGTTTTTTTTTATTCATCGATTTCTTGTTCTATTATTTGTGAAAATTGCACTCCAGTTAAAAAATAGAGCATTCTCGCAGTCAAAACTTCCGAAAGCACTGGCTAACACAAGAGATCAGTGAAAGGTTTCATGCGTAGCGGCGTGTACTCTCTTTTCTTTTCTCATACGAGAAATAAGAATTCCAAAATAATTAAGAGTCAATACTAAAGAATTTTTAGCAAGACCCATACAATTATTTTTAGACAGAGGCGATAGAAAATCATTTGAAGTTTTATATATAAGTAATGCAAAGTAAAAATTAAGGTTTAATTTCATTCTTATTATTGCACTTTGGTCTGTAACATGGAGGTAATTTTTCGGGGCAACTTTTTGTTTTCTTACCTCATTAATGGCATTAATTCGGTTAAAATCTTTTATTTGTCTCTTTATTTGTATGAGAAACATTGGCTGAATATTATTTAGGTTGGAAACTGAATGTGATACGTGAAATTTTGCTAATAATGGTCGATTTAATAAAGTATGGGACGCTGGATTGAATCGGAGTCTGGTACATATTCATAGTCTAAAGTTTACGAGTTAATCACTGTGGTATTACCATTTAAAACCTCCTACAGCTTTTTCAAAAATAATGGGGGGCTTCAACTGGTCCGGGGGCTATAAGTAGTGCAAAGCTTATAAGGTTACCAGGCTTATGGGAAATCAGAATATGTCCAAAAGGTGTTTTAATGTACAGGGGTTTAGCTGATGAGACCTTTAAGTGCGTCACTACTGTGATTCAATAAACCTCCGATTTTTTGATTTGTTTGTTTGGTTTTGTCTGCATATAAAAAAATTTGCGATTTCAACTTCGGTTATTTACTGTTACATGTCATGATAGAAGCAATAAAATAAAAATGTTAAGTCAAAAGTTGTGGTAGTCCAGGTGCATTCCAAAAAATTTTATATATTCAAACAATGAATATTTTAAATACGTTTTATAATTTGGCTTGCCCATTTTTGTTATTTTTCGCATTTTGTGAGAGATTTTCAATGATATTGATGTTCATGTAATTTATACTGTCATTTCATTGAGATTGAAATTATGTTCTTTGTGCATTCTGGTGGTTGGCCAAATTTCTTCTTTTAATTCTCGGAATATCTATAACCATAGGAATCCAATAAAAGCCTGCAAAATACACTTTCAATTTTCATATTCTTAAACGCGATTTTGTCAAAATCTGAAATGCTTTCTTCATTTCATTTCAAGCTTGGCTTTAAAACAATATATAATTAAAAATTATGAACTGTTTATTTAAATCAGATCTTGCGTAAATAACATTGAGGATCCAGCAGGGGCACACGTGCAAAAAGTAAATACATATTTCGGTATATATTCTGTCTTGACCGTACGACTGAAGAATCAGAACAATGTCTTACTTGATGCATGATGTGTTAATGTGACTGGATTAGAAGTAATAGTTTAACAGTTTATATAAAGCTAACAGTAAGTTTATTGCCATGCCGGCGAGGACTGGTTAGGGCAAAACCATAAAGGTGTACATCGTGAATGAAAGTCAAATTTTGATTTCAAACCAGTTATCCAGGCTTGTAAGGGAAACATCTATATTCTAATTCCTCGACCTTATCCTGATCCCCACAAGCCTCGAGTTAAACTCAAACATTAAAAGTTTTTCTTCTAATTTCACATTTTGAAACCAAAATATTGCAGAGTGTAGAGAATCGTTTAAAATATTTAGCGAGTTGTAAATTACGATTTTTACCGGATGTCGATATGATGGGTCAATTGTAATTTTGAAAAGTGCCGTTGGTGCAGAGGTAAATCAATGGTCGTCATAATGCCGTACCACTTCTCTGACTGATCAGAACTTGACTGGTTAAGTGTGATGACATAGACGTTTATTTGATAGTGCGCAAAAATGCTAAAACTCTTAATTTGGGAGTTTTAACCATCAAAAAAGAAAACTTTTGAGACTTAAGAACGTCGTTAGAGAACAATATTCAGGCAATCAACTACAGATTGAGAATGAAAGTGATCAAAAAACCACAAATCAAATACTTCCAACCACAAGATCCGAAGCGCGATAAACAATTAAAACCTTTCGACTTTATCAACATTTTGGTCTAAAGCATAATCTGCTCAGTTTGACTGATGATTTTGGTCCTTAAAACATTTACAAACACACGTATACAAAACATCATCGGCCCGTAAATACATTGGCCAAGTTGTTTAATGCCAAAAAACACTACCGGAACTTCCGAAGCTGCTACTGCCGAAAATAAGCTCATCTTCAGCCTATAATTTTCTTTTCAATTTTTTCTCCCATTTGTCGAATTTGCACATTGTCAGAGGCAGTAATGCTCGAAGTTCTTGAAAAAGCAAAGGAAATTGTTTGGCAAGCGTCCAAGGTGAGTAGGTGCAAATGTGTACGAGCCATCAGTGAATCAAGTAGGTTTGAGAAAAGTAAGCCAATTTGGTTATGACAAAAAACATAGCCTCGAGGCACATCAAGCCACACCAATTTGATTTTTCGCTGACCTTGAAACAGATATAATTTTAGAGAATTTTTGGCATGAGAATTATTCTTGATTTTTTCTGTAAGAACAGATGCGCAACTTTGATAGTTAACTCCCATTCATCAAGGATTTCTCTGTATGTCCAAAAAACATAAAATTAAAATAACTGACGTGTTGCTTCCACTCTCTTTTTCGCTTTTTTGTGATAAGGATGATGAAGTTTATAGTCTCGAATCAGAGCTCGAATGGTCGTGATATGTGAGGTTGCCACAGTGTCGGAGAAAAACGTGAAAAAAATGTTTCGAGAGAAATTCAAATGTAATGTATTATACGCTTTGATCCGGGGGTCTCGGGAACTTCTCTGCTGGCATTACAAAACAATGTGCTGATTCTCTGCATTCTTGGTTTATCGAGAGAACTTGACATTAAACATCGGACATTCTGCACAGAAATGTAATACACAGCTGTATTACAGCGTTCTCATATTATTAATGCATTCCAATGCCACTTCAAAACAATTTT
This sequence comes from Oikopleura vanhoeffeni, assembly GCA_004367855.1. Lineage (NCBI taxonomy): Eukaryota > Metazoa > Chordata > Appendicularia > Copelata > Oikopleuridae > Oikopleura > Oikopleura vanhoeffeni. The sequence goes on along the minus strand of SCLH01000855.1, from coordinate 434,732 downwards.
ACATTTGAAGATAGAATAGCAGCTAATTAAACGGGCACGTGCTTTTTTTGAGGTGAAATCGAAACTTAAATTCCTATGAGGATAAAATAACAACTAGCGCAAGAGAATCAGCTCGGTAAAGGTGCTGGTTTAATAAGGTCCCTAACAATTCTAAGTTGATTTGGGGTAGTAAAAAAACACCACAGCCATACATCAAAACTTCTGATTTTCGGTAGTTTGTTTTCTAGAATATTAACTGAAAAATACGTTTTCTTAGCATAGCTGCTTTGAAAATATCGAAAGCTCGTTTTTACTCATGGGTCCAAAAAAAACTTCGAGTTTGAGTTCAAAACTGCGCTATCAAAGCGCTCGTGTTTTAATTTTGTCTTTGTGTAAACTGCTCTAAAAATTTTCATACAAAGTTTCATAATTTATCCTAGAGATTGTTTTCCAGACAACTAAATTGTCTAAACGGTGGTATTCGTATTATAGAGCTAGGAGATGATGCAAATCAGCTGATGATTATGGGTACGAGTTCCAGTATGTTTTTTACAGATGCGAACAGAATCTCAAGTGTCGCAGGAGATGTCCTCAAAATTTGAGGAGAATTCTCCCGCAGATTGTTTATTTTTGTTCTCACGGAAAATAAAACACAGTAGACTGTAGCTGTGCCCCGGTTTTAATTTTGAAAGATGTCGAAGGCGATGGAGTGAGGCGCTAGAGTTGGGACTAAGTGCGGTTAAGCGGAAAGGTGAAAATAAATAACATACTTTACATGTTTTTTCTACTATTTGTATAAGAATAATAAGAAATTAATATACAAATAATTAAAATTGTCTAAGATGAAATTGTATACGAGATTAAATTATTCTGAAAATCAGGTCAAATNGTTCCCAACAGCATGAAACGACTCAAAATAAATTCGATTTTGAAATGTTGTAAAATAATTTTTTGGACACTATCAAATAAAAAAATTATTACCAATTCAATGGTGTTAATCTGTTAGCCGTGGGATAACTAATAATCGTTTAATCTGCGGTTCAATAACTAGGGAGCGCGGGGAATCTATCTGATATTTCTCTTTGTTTTGAACAAACAAATAATTGGTTTATCTCACAATTAATAAAAATTGTTTGTTGATTCAATAATTGACAAAAACCGAAACTTATTTACTTTTTAAACAACATAAAAATCAACTTAAAGATGACCATAATTTTTCCAAATTTTGACCATTTTTTTTCAACATTTCAAAGTTGCGCGCCTCTAGAATGAAAGTGAGGCGCTGAAAATTTTTCTAGATTTGAAATTACCGGTTTTCAATTCGGTTTACTGGTAAAATGTCATTTAGTATACCTTTCATACCGTTGAGAACCCCCTTAAGTTGCCGATCAAAAATGCAGTTGAAACGGCGTCACTGATTTGTTGTTGGCAGACCGAAAGAAGAGTTTGTACTGAAATTGTAGTTTCCAGCACTCGAATTTTGGCTCAAGTTCATTCATAATATCCTGGCGAAAATAAGTCAAAAAAGAACTTAAAATTTCCGGATTTGATAAATTTAGCGTCACATTTAGCGAAATGATTATTATAACACGCAACAGAGATTTTTTCCTGGTCACATGTCTTGGGTTGTAATAAAACGGAAGCCCATTTTCTTCACGGGTGTGAAAAAAACGAGAATTTCGTCTTTGCCCGTGTGTTATATCTTCCAAAACTGGAGTAGCAAAAGACCCATCATAAATTGATGTTTCCGCAATATCAAGAATTTGCAAATTTTCCATTTTCATATTTATTTTTAAAATAAATGAGCTTATATGCATCATGTTTTGCTCTTTAGTCCCTCCGAAATTTGATTTTGTCATCTGGATTTCTTGCCGAGAAAATTCTAGCTGAGCAAACAAAAAAATCATCTGTTAACACATGTTTAAGAAAGTTCAGAATGTAGTACCCCGTGAAGTTAAATTTGTGTCAAAAATGATCACCCGCGAAGTCATCTTTGCTTATTTNAAAAGTTTGAGCATCGCTTATGGACCAATCAGATGTCAAGTTGACCTGAAATCTACAATTTATCTCCAATTGTAAGTTTGTGGCTCCCCAAACTTACAATTGGGCATAAAATTCGAGGCAACAAGGACAAAAGTGTTACCATTGATTAAAAAAGCCTTTTCAGTGAAAAAATCAAAACGTTACATAAATTTCATCCAAATGATAATTTGAGGTAATGCTTGCTAATTTGAAGTTACAATTTTTTTTTCGGAATTTTTATTGTTACTTTGAATTAGTTCTCACTAAGAACTTCTCAGTGTGACGATTTGAAATAAGGAATTTCAAAACTGAAAAATGAGTATCGACTTTTTTAAGCTATCTTATAGAGAATTTTTTTTTGGTCATTTTAAGACGTAGGATTTTTTTCTTTTATGAAATTTTTCTAAAAAAAATTGATGTTAAGGTCAAATTTTTTTGAGGTTTTTATACAAATACTTTAATGCGGTCATGATTAGGGCATATTCTGAAATTAAATCACTCAAATATACGTCTTTAAATTCTTTACTTGATTGCGTTCGGTGGAGTATTTAATTTATAATATATTATATGTGAACGCCCACCCGTTTTCAGTTTGTGAACGAAAATTATTTCTGTTCTCGTATCGCCTAAAGTGCCAATATCGCTGAAAGGTTCCAATATCCCGATTTTTTTTTGCAAAAATTTATACTTCTAATTTGATTTTTTGGTTGTATTTTCTTTATTTTTGACCAAAAGTAACATTTTTTAAAACGTCTTCCAAATTTTTTGTGCCTAAAATTTAATGTCCTTATTTGAATTTTTGTAATTGTGTTATATTTGATTTTCGACCCTTTCGAAAAAGGCGCTGTTATTTTTGGAGCAATGTCTGATTGTATGGGACGATTCAAAACGTATTTTTTTGCAATGTTTCTTCAACTAGTTTTCGGAATCATCATCGCTTTAGCCCAAATGTCTGGATCTTTATTTCATTTGCCTCGAACAATGAGTGGTGCAACATGTTCTGAGTCTGGCCTTTGTGCCTATTATTTTTGTCTCTTGAATTTATTTGGCGGTCCCGAAAAAACGATTCAATCGGGCTTGCATTTCAAATGTTTTGCTGTTGGGTACTCTTTATTGGCCCTATCGGATATTTTGTCAGTGATTTCAGAATGATTTTCATGGATTCTGGCTTATTCCATCGTTATTATTTTAATGTCTTATTATTTTTTTATTGATGAATCTGTTATTTGGTTACGCGGAAAAGGAAGATGAGGTAAATTCAAATAATAATATTTACCGGATTTATTTTGAAAATATGCATTATCTTACCTGCGCGTTTGTGTTTTGAACACAGTCGCAAAAATAATATTTTCTTTCAAATTCGAGAATTTGACCTGTTTGAATTTTCAATTTATCTGGGAAGCCCCTGTTAACGGGGTTCAAGGGTTAATTGCGGGTTGCTGCATGCGAGTGGGTTAAAACGGGAAAAATGTAATGTAATATATTTGTCATCTCTGGGCAGGTCGCCTAAAATAAGAAATGCCACGAAAAACAGTGAACTGTTTTCGGGCCAAAATATCATGAGTACAAGTAGACGACAAAACCTGGGAATCTTTCCTTTTTCCTAGCAAAATAATTAAGTCAATAATGATTAAGCGTCGTAATTTACGACCCATAAAATGCAATTAAAAGCCTATGGACAACGTGTTGCCTAAATAGGAGTATACGAGCTTATGGTAGTTTTTTTTATAATATTTAGCAGTTTAAGTCAACAAATTAATAATAGTCTGTGAAAAACTGTCTATTATTGTACCTTGAACCAAAAAGTATTTATTTTTTCGAACTTTATTTGATGTCGAATCGACATTGTAGATATTTCATTTTTGAAATTATCTAGATATAAACAATTGAGATTTTTATAAGGACAATTTAATAAAATTTAAATAAAATAAGAGAAAGTTCCCGATGACTATTTCTGTTTAAAATTTTTTAACAATAATATTAAGTTTTATTTTATTGTTCGCCGGGTTACAATGTCGAGTATCTTTTTGGTCACCGTATGGTGATATAACATCTGAAAACACAAAAAATTGATAATTTTGACATTTTTCGACCACTTCCGATCGGTACCAGTCTAAACAGCTCAAATTATTATTGACCCAGCTCAAACATTTTATGTAATTTTTTATTATATTTAGTTTGAAAGATTTGTAAAAACAATTATTCAAGAGAAAAAACAGAAGCTGTCTCAGAATGGGGCTGTCGGATCAATTTAATCAATGTTTGGAGGATTTAGGAGATTTTGGACCGTACCAGGTAAACTTAATCTCAGTAGAATTTGCAGAGAAGAGTAATTGTCAGCTTATATTTTTTATATTTTTATCATAGGGTCGTTTTCCCAAAATCAATATGAAAAAGTGGCTTTTAACTTGTTTTGAAATTATTCATTGTGATATGATGGACCATCATCGATGGTGATATCAGCACACTCTATAATTATTAGGGTGTGCGCGATTGAAACCTTTTCATGTTATAGCTATCAAAAATCTGAGAAAGTGGGTAGATTTTTTTTGAACGCAAAAAAAATTTCATTTTTTTCGAAAATGTTTTGTTGTTCTTTCCGATTGGCCGATAACATAGTTAACAATAAGACTTAGGATGGGATTTGATTTTTAGATAAATTTCCAATCGATGTTCATAATTTGAAATTTCGAAATTTTGGATTAAAACTTTTTTTTTGGAGCTTTAAAGATTGAAAAAAACGTAAAATTCGACTGATAATATAATTTTTATGAAAAATAAAAGACACTTTCACCGAGAAAATTTAATATGCGATGCAATTTATTTTTTT
>SCLH01000855.1:379509-426146 GCA_004367855.1 Oikopleura vanhoeffeni | reverse complement strand
TAATTTTCTGCAAAAAAGTAGGAAATTGGGTAAGTTCATAATAAATTCTGGCAAGTCCTAACATATTTTAACATTACCCTGTTGCAAAGAAAAAAATTCAAAATATTTTTATTTTTTAGGCAAAAAAAATATGTATCAACTGTGGACCAAAAATGTGGCCTGAAAATATGTTTAAAAATTAGACTTTCAATTGCTTAAAATAATTTTCGGCGAATTAAGATGAATTTATAAAATATGCTTGGTTTAAATTGTAGAGAATTTTTTTCTGATCAATAATATCGGCATTATGTGATTTTTGGATACGTGGATATGACGGTATACTTCAATGAAAAGAAATACCAGCAATTAGGTTTTATGCATTTAAAGGTTGATGTGATAATACTTTTTAGAAATGAATCAGTTTTTGACTTCTCAAGGTTACGGACTACAATATACAATTGGAAAAATAAACGTTTACTCAATTCTCACAAAAGATATTTGAGTTTTAAAAACGCCTTATTTTTCCCCAGCACATTACTGGAAGCACCCACAATCCCCTTGAGTCATAAATAGTTAAACAACAACTAGGGTGTCCACCATGGTAACACCCCAAAACGTTTTTAAAAATACTTCTTTCTGCCGTTAAAAATAGGATTGTTTTGATTTTGTCATCAGATAATTTGAAATAATTCTAGAAATATGGAGTCGAGCAAACAAACTTTGATATATTTGGTATCAGAAGAATGAGTTGATTCTCACGATGAGTTTTTTTGACCCACAAAATGGTTGGTCTCTGTGTTTCAAAATATAACAGCGCAGATGGGGAAATTAAAACTTTATTTTTGAATTTGTTTTACATAATTGATACTAATATCCTTTTCCCAACCTAAAAAATGCTTACTATCTCTGTAGCGCGTGTTCGAATCCCACTGATGTTGTATTAGTGAGTGTCTTCGTGATTGTTTAAATGATTACACACCGATCAACTTTGGCGGTCCCAATATCAAGCACCCTTGTCTATAATCATACTCAAGACCAGGCTTCCAAAAGGGATGCATCCCCGCCGATTTTCCATCCCTATCCCGTTTTTATCCCCCAAAACGGGATAAAAACGGGATAGCGATGAAGGATAGATTCCCTTTAATCCCGGGCCCGGGATAGACTTTATCTTTTATCCCGTTTTTGTAAATACGAACAAAATTTTAGCATGCAGACGGAATTACTTGGGGGTATATTTGAAGTTAGAATATTGTCAAAAAAATAATTTTGCGGCATTTTCTTTATCTTTAAATTATTTTCAAATTTCGAAATTCAGCTCTCTGAGGAAGCATAGGACAGCCTATGATAATTTTTAAAAATTTTCAACAATATTTTTGAATTCCTTGGGGTCAATTTATATTAACACTTAAAGTTTGCTCCTAATTAATTGTGAAAAGTAAGAATGTACTTTTTAATATAATTTGTTATAAAAATTAGGCGTGCCATAAATGTAATTATAAAGAACAGTAAAAATTCTGCAGAGTGTTTATATTTATGATTATGCAACAAAAGGAATAGAGATAGAAAAGGGGATGGGGATAAAAAAGGGATATAAACGGGATAAAAAGGGGGATAGGGATAAAAGGGGGATGGGACTTTCCATCCCTATCCCTCTATGACTTTCAATTTTCCATCCCTATCCCATCCCTATCCGGGATAGGCTATCCCCTTCTATCCCTCTTGGTTTATCCCTTTTATCCCTATCCCTTTTGGAAGCCTGCTCAAGACAATCACTAAGACAACATTAGTTTGATTCGAACACGCGCTATAGTATTTGAGGTCTGCGAGACAATTTTATAAATCATCATCTTTTTTCAAAATTAGATAAATAAATTTTCTAGTGAAGCAGAAGCAATCGTTTTGAAAGCGGCAAAGTATAATAATAAGACATTAGCCACACCAGTTTTTTCAGAAGAGGAACTGAAAGAAGGAGAAGAAGAAAAACCGAAAAAAGGATTGGGATTAATTATTTTTTGAATTCATAAATAAAAAAGATTTTATCGATAAAAGCTAAAAGTTGTTGAAAAAAATCAACTGAGACCTGAAAATCATTAATTTTGAGAATATTTTTATATAGATAGTCATAAAACCACGTTTAATGCTGAATTCAATTTGTAATTAACATCAAAAACAACGTAAATTGTACACGCTATTTTATAAACGTTAAATAAGTCTTCAATGAGTGGTCCCTAGTGGAAATGCCAAGCTTTTTGTTGATACCCCGTTAAATAATAATCTAAAACACGACTTATAGAAAAACGAGAAATAAATTTGAATAAAACTCTCTTAATTGATCTGCACGGACTTTTCAACTAAACATCCATGTGGGTTTCGAATTAGTAACTTTTAAATCCACGGAAGTGATACATTTTGATTGAGATCCCTAAAATAGGGTCTGTTTTTCGATGATTCTGAAGCCAAATCCAAAAATGCTCCTAGGTGAGCTGATCACGTCCAGTTAATTTAAGTCATAAATCATTTTTATACANTGTACCTTGAAAACTCAGGGAGGAGATACATTTTTTAAAAAATAATTCCGTCAGGTTTGTAGGCTCGTTTCTAATTGGCCAAGCCATCCGGCACATTCGAATTTTTTTTAGGATGCAATATTTTTGTTCAAATATATCAAAGGGAAGTAATATTTGATCGAACAATTTCGCCAATTGCCTATTGAAAACCCCGATTTTCAACTTTTTGCGACGACCACCCCCTTAATTGTTAAAAATATCAGGTGAATCAACGATTTCTAAAACGATAAAGTGGTGTATTTAATATTGAGTCCAATAAAAGGTGTTTGTCAAGAATTTGGCCAAATGTTCGTTGATGTTGGCCAAGTTATGGGCGGGAGTTATCCAAAACTCCGAGCTCGATTTCTGACCCTTTTTGCTCTATGGTTCATCAATTCCGGCTCATACTACGGGTTAACATTAAATACAAAAAATCTTGGAGGAAATATGTTCGTCAACTTTTTTATTTCTGCAATGGTTGAGATTCCAGCAATTTCACTGATTATTTTGCTTGTGAAAAAATTCGATTTGGGGCGAAAAAAAATTTTAATGGGAACGTATTTCTTTTGTGGAGTTCTCAATTTGGTCGTAGCTTTACTTCAAGGTATAAGTGGAGATGAGTCTGGAGAAGAACCCTGGAAAACGACCATTATTTGCTTGGCAATGGGCGGAAAATTTGCTATTGCTGGAGCATATGCTGTAATTTACATGTTTTCAACGGAACAGTTTCCTACTTGTATCAAAAACTCCGGACTAGGTAAGCAACGAAAAAGTTTTTTGTTGACAAATTTCTTGGCAATTGTGTAAGAAATAGCGATATTTGACCTCCAGAGTAGGGTGTTACAGCTAATTGCCGACCACCGGGAAATATTTAAACGACCATATGATATGGTCCATATAACAGGGTAAATTAAGGGATGACGATCATTTTATTTCGTTATACAAAATTCCAAAACTCAATATTTCTACCTGAAAAAACTCTTTGAATCTAAAAAATACGAGTCCAGACCGTTTTGACAATGTTTTCATAGTTATTCGGGCCTAGAAACTTTTGGTTTTATCAAATTTACGACAATGTTTTCGGTAAAATTGTAAATCGGCTACGGTGACCAAAATTTTATTTAGCCGAATATTTTGGTGAATCGGCTACCGTTGGCTGATAAATTTTCAAAATGGTAAATCGGCTATTTTGTGAGTGTAAATCGGCTACCAAAATAATTCAAGCCGAAAATGATTAAATCGGCTACCCTTCACTGAAAGATGTGAAAATAGTAAATCGGCTATTTTCTGAAAGCAAGTTGGCTATTTTTGAAAAGTAAATCGGCAATTTTCTAAATCGGCTACCAAATTATTTTAAGCAGAAAATTTGAACCAACATTTGAAAATTTGAAATATGATGTTTATCCGTGATGGTGTACTTTCAGGCACGGTAAAAAAAGCTGTTGGGTTTTAACTCGATAGTATAAGCTTTTTCAGAAGATAGTGTGGCCGATTATTATTTAGTTATGGTAGTTTACTCGCTATGGGTTGGAACACGAGTTCGAGGTAACTTTGGTCATCAAGTTTGGTAAAACAAGTTGTTCAAATAATTAAGTACAGTGTCAGAAAAAGTTCAAATGATTTCGGAAACGTAAATATAAATTTTTATATGAAATTTGGTCAACTAGTCAGCTAGTTCAACGTTTGCATCTCTTACTTAATTTCAATAAAGTTTCCTGATCATACATACTTTTGTACTCGAAATTATAAGTTTAGATTTTCAATTACACATCAAATATAATTATATTTTGTACTAGTAATTGTTGAAAATGACAGAAAAAGTCTGAAAAAGTTTCAACAAAGATAAATTTTATATCAATTTAACTCCCAGAGTAACTTCATGGTCATGCGTGACCACTTTCCGTTTTTCTGTATTATTTAACTTAAAGTTTAGAACATTTTCATTTTAGGACTCTCTTGGAGTTAATATCGATTTTAAATTGTTGAACGGAAATAGGATCGAAAGTAACCAAATCGCCTATGAATTATGCCCATCAATAAAAATAAACTAATTTATCAGATGACCGGTATTCAATCAAGGTATAACAGAACTATTTAATTTTTATTTGCTCATAAAATTATTTTTTTACTAGTTGTTTCGTATTTCAAAATATCGGGTTTCAAAGGAATGAATCATCGCTTTTTTGGATAATTTTTTAGTATTTCATCGAATTTTTACTCCAATTTCAAATTATATTTCAAATAAATATTTAATAGAATAAAATCCTGTAGACTTTTTTCTCAGTTTCAGACAAGTTAGCATGATCATTGAAACCAGAGAAATTTACAATTGAATCGCGTCTAAAGCAAAAAGATAAAAAATTATATTTTTCTACTCACGGGCATCATAAATTATGATTCATAGAGCAGATTACTTAATTAATTTAATTTAACGTATTATAGGAGTTTGCTCATTCTCTGCTAGAATTGGTGGTTTATTATGTCCCTATGTAATAAGCTTGGGTAAAAAATGGCAACCGTTGCCGCTGATCATATTTGGAGCAGTTTGTAAGTTAAATTTTGAATGCCCCCTATTTTTTCAAAATATATTTTAGCTATGATTGCGGCATTTTTGATAATATTGCTGCCTGAAACTCACAAAAAACATTTGCCAAGAACACTTGAAGAAGGTGAAAAATTTGGCTCTGAAGAAGCCAGTACTAATGATGAAAAGAAATTGCTTAACGCCTAAGTGTCCACCAGTTCTGTTAATACTAAGTGATATTTATAGCTCATAATAAATTAATAAAATTGGTAGAAAATTCCAATCGCCTTAGCAAGAAAACAACGCCTTACGAATTAAATTGTTCGGTTTAATTTATATGAGATACAGTGAAGTCGAAGTGTTTCGTATATTTCTATAAACTATTAACCAATGAGCGCCCACCTGAACTATTCACTATAGTATGCTATCAAATTGAATAATTTGATAAAATTGGATGAAATAAACGAAAAAAAAACAAAAAAGAGAAGAATAAATTTGTTGCAAAATTATAACAAAAACAGTTGAACTAAATTATCATATTTACGACCGGTCTTGTCTACACATTATTTGTAGTGCATGCGTTGTGAAATGATATATCTCTTCTCTATTAGTTCAAACGTAGGCTCTGCTTGCTAGGTTATCTTGTGTGTGGCTCATTTGTTTTTGTCGACGGCCGAAATTTCTGACCACGCTAAATAATTTTGTTATTTTTTGCTTTAAAATTTGTAAGGCAAGCCTAAATTTTATGTTTCTTTTTTTGATATAATTTCTTACTATCCACTCAGAGGGCATCGACGTTTACGCAAAAGATTTTTCATCTATTCATATCATGTTGAAGGGGCCAATCTCTGAAAGACAATAAGAAACGCGTAATTCTTCCACGCTAGAAGCGGGACCCTCTGAGTGAATTGTATTTGATATTTTGATTGGTTGCTCATGATTGGTCGCCTGCCTCTTTATAATCGAGTGCGCTTATTGGTTATTGAAATTAGGCAAGAATTTTCCATACACCACGAGTCGTGGTACACGACCTCTTTCTTTCACACACGAAATGCACCAACTTCACTGTAGTTTAGTTAATCGCGTATATTTTCAATTACAGGTGTTTTTCGCAAACTATAACTGGGGACCGTTCCTGGGAGAAATTTGGATAAATTATCGAATAATTTGGTTCGACCATAAATTACGTATCTGATAAAGAATTTCAAAAATGTTCTAAAAATATGGTCACCACGGTCCCTGGATATAAGTTTTAATAGTGGGCCAAATTTGAAAACAAAGAAAATTCTGCCCACGCTCAATCATAAGCATTTTGCTGGTTTGATTATTAAATCTAATGTCTTAAAGACCTGTTTTTAAGTAAACTTAAAATTCTGCTTGGTTGAAGAAATAATCTGATTGTTTTTAAGTACAATTTTCTGTCGCTCAGTTCCATTTCAGTTAAAGTTGCTAGATTGTATTTATAAAGTAAATTATTATAAAATTATAGATTATTATTTATACCTAGTCTAATAAATAAAGTACTCTAATAAAATTGTGAAACTTCCTAGAACGAATGTGTCTTTATCTTGTGAATATGTAAATTTACCAATTTGACGACCTCTAGCGGGAGAACCTATGAATGTATGACCGCAAGACCATCATCAATCAATTTTTTGAGGCCAGTTTAGTATTATAACAAATTTATAACAACTTTTTTTGCGGAAACTTCCCCCATAAAAAGTTCCACTCGGTTTAAAGTTTAATTACTCAGGTGACATTTATAAATCGATCATCAGACCGGAAATGTATCATTCGTACTCAATGTTTTGTTGTATTCTGCATATAATAGGCATTTATAAAAAATCATAAAAGCATACTACCTCACTCATTGTTTCTTTTTTCATTTTTTTCATAAATCTACCAAATTTTAAATTGGGTTTACTTATAATCTACTGATTTATTTCCCGGATAAATTGAAACAAATAATTGGTTAGTCACAAATAATTTTGAAAAAAATTGCTAGATTTACCGAATATTTTCCGGGATAGTCCTGCCAAAAACAATGCCAAAAATCGACCAAACAATCAAACTTTTACTTTGTCTAATCTAAGTGGATCTTGAAAATGAGGGTTATTTCTATAGAACGTATTCGAATACCACTAATGTGGCATAAGTGATTGTGTTAGTGATTCCATTAGTGATTACGCGCCAATCAGCTTTGGCGCTCCCAATATCAAGAACCTTTGCCTATTATCATACCCAAGAAAGTCACTAAGACAACGTTGATGGGATTCGAACACGTGCTATAGAGATAGCCTTTATTTTAAAGATCCACTCAGGTTGGGAAAAGGATGTGATGGAAGCAAAAAATTATGAATTATTTTGTGAGACTAAAAAATTATTCTTGATATTGTAATTGTATTATCATAATTTACGGAACAGTAGGCCAAAATGTGTTTATTTTGTGCATTATTTTTATTGGCACTTCCGGATAAATTTATTTATGGTTATCACAGCAACGCGTGGACAAAAACCTTATTTTTATTGTTAAAAAGCCAATTTGCTATGTAAACTGTCTTCATTAGTTGATACATACACAATGATTTCGACAAAAAAGTCCAAAATTGGAAAGTCAAAACAGTCAGAGGTCAATGAAGCATTTCCGATAGAAGTGTACACTTCCTCCAAGATTATTTTCGCGAGATTTTCAAGAAAATTTTCTGGCAGGAGCGAACAAAAATTTGAGATAAATAATCTCATATAATTCTAAAAATGTCAAAAGTGACATTCGTAAAGTGTCCAGTAATCTGTGAAAGAAATATACAAGCTGATGAGCGAGTAAGGATGTTTCAAAATATTTTAACTACAATTATATTGCTATCAAATGTTAAAAATGCTAATTTAAATTTAATTATTATCATATCAAAATTAAATATTTTCTTATACAAATTAATTTCCAGAAATTTCCATTTTTTTTCATTTTGAGTGAATTTACCGCGTCGATAGTAAAATGTTTAAAACGTAAAATTTATAAATTTGATGTTTTTGCATTTCAACGGGCTAAAACAAGAGTTTCAGATCATAAAATTCCACTTTTTTCTGGATCAGATTATTGAGATTAAATTATTTCAAAATTTGTTTTATTGCATTGACCAATCAAAATACACATTTTCAAAACATTGTGAAAAGTAATCAAAATTTGTTTTTGCAATGGTGTCATTGCATTTTTGAAATTATTATTTGGCGCAAAAAAACAATTAGCTTGAAGTATGCTAAATTTTTCATTCTAAAACTTTTAATTCAGCTTGGCGCAAGTTGAAAATGTGGCATTTATACATTTTACGTTTTAAACATTTTACTATCGACCCAAATTTAAACTTTAAAATACTATTTAAACAGCATGCGAATGATTCTACAGCCGATTTTCGATAGAAACAAATTCGAACTTTAAATTTAAAATTTTGAAAGGTGAATTTAATTACAGTAAAAAAATTTCAAGTCTCTTCTCGATAAGTTATCGACGATAACTACTGTCATAAAATTTCAGTTTTTTGTTTCTTGCCGATAAAAATAGTATTTGACCGACTAGAGTCTAGACGTGAAATTTTATGAAATTTCCCAGAAATATATTTTCAAAAAAAAAATTAACCCTTGGAAGCTCCAAATCGAATAAATCGGTGAAGGCTCCAAAGCCGATTTTTCGGTCCTACTTTGAGCGCTTATATTTGTGGATAACGTAACATCATCCGAATAATTTCTTATTAGACCAAGTTAAAGCCGAAGGCCCAAATGTTGTAATACTTAAAGATTTAGAAAAATTTGATCTTAAAGTGAGGAAATTGAGCGCCAAAAAAGACGTTTTTTTATTATGGTTACCATGAAAAATAAGAAAATTTCAGAAAATATTTTAACCTGAACTAACTATGCAAACCTTGACTTTCTAGTCCTGCTTTCCAATTTTAAATACTCTCTCCGTTTCTCTCAGCTCAACTTTTCACACCTTGATGACGCGGCTGAAATGTTTGAAAAAATAATTATTTTTGAGTATGAAAAAATATTTCCGAATGATTGATTAAAGCTGTCGGGAATACGAATAAAAAACCTGGGTAAACAAAACACACGGCTGGCGGATGATTACTTCGGCGGGATATCTAGATAGTCGAGGCGTCTGCCATACGCAGCTGATCATTTTTATGATTATAATACAATAGGTGGCGTTTAATTCAAATGTATTTATATTTTATTTTTGATATTTAAAACACATTAGAAAACATAAAATTAATTATGAAAATGGATAATTTTACAGAAGCTGATCTTGAGGTTTTGTTTTTATAAAGATAATGAAACGAGAGCTTAAATTCTGACTCGGACTCAAAACCGAAAGCGTCAAACAGAAACGTCGACATTTTGGCAAACTGATGAACTTGAAAATATTGCCTGTCAGAAAATATTGGTGGTAATTTCCTGTTTCAGGGCCGGTTATTGTGATACATCGATCGGTAATTTTGGACTTTTGTCCATTAAGACGCCATGGAGTTTAAAATTTTCAAACGCCATAAGCCATTTTATTTTCTCTCTAAATTAATATAGGAACACGAACTGGTACTTAAAATCCTAATTTTAATTTGTTTCGCATAAATCTGAAACTTGACAGCCTATTTGGTCACCTACTTTATATTTCGTTGTCAAACCCTAATTAATTAATTCCTATTCTAATTATGCAACCCAAAAGTTTTGTCACCTGAATATAGAAGAAAATGAGATATTATTTAATCAAAAAAGTCTTTTTTGAAGTGAAGAATTTCTATTATTTTCAGTTTTTCGAGATATCACTCCACAAAAATTAAATAGAGTTCGGATAACAGTAGAGTGATTAATGTTTTCAGTTAAAAGATTCCAGAACACTTTCCTAAAAAACTGATATCCTCAAAAAATTTTGAAAGTTCAACAGGATTAAAGGATTAGCAATGTAAACTTATTTTTGCGAAATTGAGAAAAAAGGTAAGTTGAAAAAAAATTTGAACCAATCGTCGAAAAATTTTTTAAATTCATTTTTCGAATTCCTTGGCAAAAATTCTATGTTGAGTTTGGCTCATTATTTGTTTACAGCGTTTTTTCTCCTATTTTGAGAGAGTTTACAAATTTCAAAGCCGATTAATCGGTTCGGAGCTTCTAAGGGTTAAAGACATTGTGTTACTGAGAATTGTGGTTCTTACTAAGAATGTTAAAAAAGGAAATTGAGTGAGAAATGTTTAAATTGTTCATTGTGTGAGAAATTATACAGTTGTGATCCTTATGAGCATTTATAACCCTGAAATATTTTTTAACTGCCACTTTTCAAAAATCTCAATTTTTATTTTTTTTAATCCGAAGATTGACATAATAATCTGAAAATTTTTCGTCAGCGATGCATTACGGTATAAGTTGATGTAAGCTTGTTCCTTGAACGACCTCAAAATTTGTTACCCGGAAATGATCTCAATTCAGCCGTTGAAAAGTCGATTTGTGGATACATAATGCAATTATTAAGCTTATTTCCGGATGTTAAATACATGTATATCTAATAAGAACGCTCACCGGATAAATCTGGAACGACTTTTCCATGCGTTTTGAATTGTATTAAAAATTATGAAAAAACGGCGTTATTAAGCATTTTCGGCGATATTTGCACTTTCGGCGATTTGGCGACAGAAATAAATTTTTTCGTTCAAAAATTGAAACGCGTGGGCGTTCAAAATGACTTCATAATCTGGAAAGATTTCAATTTTATAAAGAGTTTAATTTGGTCGTCGCATTTTAAGGCGAAAACAGGGTTTTCAATGGCCAATTGTCGCAAAAGTACAAATTGATGGACCAAGTATTACCTTTTTTCTGATATATTTGAACAAAAATCTTGCATCCTATGAAAAATCGAAAGTAAATGATGGCTCGTCCAATCAGAAACGTGCTTACAAAACTGACGAAATTATTTTTTCAAAATGTATCTCCTCCCTGAGTTTACAAGGTATAACAATGATTCATGACTTGAATTAACTGGACAGAACGTGAGCAGGTCATATTAGAGCGTTTTTAGAAAAAAATCTTGGATTTGGCTTTGGTATCACCAAAAACAGTATGTTGACCCAATTTTAGGGGTCTCAATCAAAATGTATCTCCTCCCTGGATTAAAAAGTTACACATTCGAAACCACATTTCAACTTATTTCATACAAAATATGCTTGAAACCCTCAAAACGTGCTTTCCTGACCATGTATCCAGATAAAAAGCCTTCCCCTATACTGTATAGGCTATACTCGCTATATTTTAATAAAAAAAATTTAAATAAAATTGGGAAAATTTGTTTCTAGAGCCTTATTTTGCGACGACCACCCCCTCAAATGAAGTTAAATATAAAATGTGTAAAATTACGTATTCCACCAAATGCAATCGAATAAAAATTAGAAAAAAAAGTTTTGTAAAATTCAATCTTAAAATATGACGTCAATCATGAGTCATGACCCACTAAAATTAGTTTGTAATAATAACTTCCAACACTCACGCCATTTTGGCGATATTGGCTCTTTCGGCGATATATGAGCACTCGCAAGAATTTCGCCAAAAATCTCGAAATTGCGTAGGTTTTTATATCGGCAAATTAGGCGATAATAGACTTGCGATTTGCGGCTTCCCCCTGTATACAATTATATGAACAAGAAAAAAAATCAAAATATTAAAAAAAAAAGTTTATTGTCAATAGACTATTGATATAAAAAATGTTGGTGCACGCTTTTTCCGTAATCCCCAAAGCAAATCTTTTCCGGAAATGTAAATAAGAAGAGGACATTTTCGTAAATAGACTATCACTTTTACTCCCTCTTATAATATTAATTTATTTACCCGTTTGTCTAGGTGTGTGTGATGGGGTAGCAATTTAGCATGTTTATGTTTCGTCTTCAACTCTAATTAACTTAGTGACTAAAACTTTAGTTTTTTTAGTATTTACCAGTAAGTATATTTTTCTCTCCGTTTTTTAAATATTTTCATGTCAAATAAGGGGAGGGAATGTTTTGTACCGTTTCTAATGAGATTACGAAAAACAGATGATTTCACAATCGTATCCAGGTGGGAGTTAAGCCCCCAAAAACTGATAGCGTTTTTTATTCAATTACTGTTTTTACATATTTAAATCTCACGTAAAATTTTTACTTTTTAAAAGAAATGTTCAAAAAAAACTTTCATTGATTATTTTGTCCCATCTTTGTTAAGAAAACTACGTAAGAAGAAAACAAAAACGAATTTAAAAATTACCTATGAAAAATATTTCTTGGAAAACGGTTTAGCCTACCGTGAGGTTTACGCCGGGATTTCCAAGGGCCTTGGCCAGAATAACAAGTTTTTAAACCATAGGTAAGAATTTCGAAACTCTAAGGATGTACTTAATTTGACCCAAAAAGGTTTAGAAAATGGTCGAAAAAGTTCTCACTTGACCACAAATGAACTAAAAAGACGTTGACTGAACCATTAATAAGGCAGTTTAAGTGGTCAGGTCATTTCTGGTCAAATTCAATCAATGTTATTTAAGATTAGTTTCTCTGGTCAATCCTGGTTGATACAAGACTTGTAAACGATATATAATATTTGTGGAAGCCATAAATCTTCAAAATTTTTGCACGAAACTCTCAGCTCAGAAAAGTTTGAAATTTGCAAAAAAAAAAGTTTGAAAATTAATAAAAAACGAACCATTTATAATCATTTTTTTGATATATTTATTCAACTAGTTTCGAAATAAAATTATTTCATTTTCAAGAATTATACAGTATTAAGGGGGTGGGCGTCGTAATCTGGTACCTTTCAATGCCTCAGAATAATTCTAGGGCAGTTGTGAAAAATCTGAGGATACTCCTTTGTAGATCCATTCTTCGCCTAACGATTACACATCTCAAACTCAACATTGTTACATCACACCACCGGGTGGTGAGTCTATTCTAGAACACTAAAAGTTTTTTCTAAATTTATCTTTTTTTAGACCCCACATACAAAGCGTCTTAAAATTTACGCAAAGTAGCGGATAAATAAGTAAACAAATATGATAGTTTTGATTTTTTCGAATTTCGACCTTTTATACTCTAGATTTTCACTTGAACGACGATTTTTTCTATTTTTCGACTTCAAACTCTATCTTCTTTTAGACGAATGTTTAGAATAAAGCCGTTTTTTCCACTAAGGAAGATAAATATAATGCCGTCAATATGATGGTTTTGAATTTTTAAATAATACTTTAGAATTCTAGAAAATTGATTTTTAATTAAACCGGAAATGAAAAGTCCGAAAAAAGAGCGTTTGATCGGAACAAAGTACCACCAAATTGAAGCTGAGAGATCACTGATCAAAAAATCTGCTCACAGCTAATCGAAATTTTGAACCAATCAGCGTCAAATTCGATAATTAGGTTTAAAATTTTTTCTTAGGAATAATTGAAATTTCTAGAAATCGATTAAGACTTTCCGATAATTTTAATGTCAGGCATCGTTTTTGACGGGTCATATTCACCAAGAAAAATTTTTACATTTGTATAATGGTGGAATAACAGTTTAATGCGGGGTTTAAAGCAAAATAATATTCAAATTTTGAAAATTCTAGATTTTGTTCTAGATTGTTTTGAAAAAAATGATTGTCACCATGTGATTCCTTGGGTCAACTCTAGTTATAATCGATATTAATGTATCATAAATTAATTCTATAAAGGGCTCTAAAAATTACGACGCCCACCCCTTTAAATTAAGATTTCAAGTTCATAAAAACAGAAAAAAGTATAATCTAGAACTCGCAGTTTATAAACGCATTTATAAACGATTTTTTTATTGGGGGTAAAATTAAGGCAAAATGGGAAAATATTTTTTCCAAATGTGCGTCAAACGCCGCGGCGCGCCGTCAAACCCCAGACTTCAAACCTTTAAAATCCCCGGCGAAAGCCATACGTATGGGTCAGCTAAATTTGTTTTTTCACTCGCAGATTAAGTCGAAAATATTCTAGAAATTTAGAAAAATTGATGATCGTAATTTACGATTCGTAAACAATCAGATTAAAACTAAATTTATGCTCTAGCGCCTCCAAACTTCAATAATTTATTTATTTTTCAAAAAGATTATTTTTTTACAAGAAATGCCCATCTTCCTGACTTTGATTAGTCAAAATTTAGACAAATCAGAATCGCAGATTTCAAATAAGTTTCAAACTCATTCGTTTCGGCAAATTTTCAGAAAAAAACTTCACCACTATAATTTTTTTGCGATTTAATAAGTTCTTCGAATAATATCTGAAATTTTATTTAATTGATTGGAATATTTTTATACATTTTCCTGTTTCTTTGATCGGGCTGAAAACGAATTTTCTGAGTCCTGAACGAAGAGGAGATTAAGATTTTAATTTCCCCTAATGACCGGAGGTCGGACAAATTAATTTGGTCGAGTAACCCGTGTTCTATTAATCTATTCTATTTATACCGTATAAAAATAATCCGTTGTCGAACAAATAATTCAAACACACAAAATTTCGGTATTTTAGCGGAAAAGTTTCCTCCCGAAAAATGTATTTTTTAACTAATACCCAAATTATAACCGAGAAGTTAATTATTATCGGCGACCGAGGTATTCAGCCTGACTAGACCTGAATCGACCTTGGATTAAACTTTCAGTTTTTTTATTGTTTAGAATGCCATCAATCCGGAAATGCCAATTTTAGACTTTGTTTTTTTATAAATTGGATAAAGTCCAGAGAAATCTCCTTTGTAACAAGAAATTTTGTTGGGAAAGTAAGTGGCCACTTTTAGGCCACACGTTAGAGAAGATATATCCGATGAGACGCGTGCCACTCTGGCTGAACTATGCAACCGTTAAAATAATTAACATCATATTTTTGCATATCTGACCAAAAATGCTGAAAATCAACCTGTCAAATATTTACATAAAAATTTAGCTCGAATACGTTTATGTCAGTATTTTGCTTCAAATAACGAATAAATTTAAAAAAGTTGCAATCAAAATAATTCATTCTTTCGATAAAAATTAAAAAAAAATTTATATTTTGCATTTTTATCATCGAAAAACATGGTTCTCGGGAAATCGGTAACGCGGGATTTTTAAAACCAAAATTAAAATAAATGACTTGGCTAAAAATAAATCTTGCAAGAAAAAATCAATTAGGGCGCGCCTTATGTACGTAATGACGCGAAATGTCATGTGGGACCTTCGACTTGTGACAGAGAGTGTATTTTGACCAAAAATGCTTTCCAAGTGAATTTTTAATTATACAGTATAATTTATACTATTTTTTTTTGGTTCCGTTATATAATCAATAAATTTGCTATTTCATGTACCGATATATCCTAATTATACCCTAAACGCAACAAAATACACCAATAAAAAGAGTAAGAGATTTTGGTGGAATTATAATACTGAAAATATTACATGTGCAGACAAAGTTTTGTTATTTTTAAGGCCTAAAATAGTCACTTGGCCCGTGCAGGTATTACAGGGGGCCGATATCGCCGGCCCAATATCGCCAAAAAAAACTACGAAATTTCACAATTTTTAGCTTAATTACTGTCAGTGCCCATATCGCCGAAAGAGCCAACATTGCCGAAATTGCGTTGATGTTGGAAGTTTTTATTAAAAATCACTTTGAGTGCGTCATGAATGACGTCATAATTCAAGATTAAATTTCCCAAATTCACTTTTTCGAATTTTTATTTGATTGTGTTTGGTGGAGTTCGTAGTTCTACACATTTTGGTATGTCAAAACTATTGTAAAACTCAATATAAAATTAAACAAAAATTTCAAATTATGATCTCATTTCGAACGCCCGCTCGTTTTTAATTTTTTAACGAAAACATTGTTTCTGTCTTCATATCGTTGAAAGTGCCAATATCGCCGAAAGTGCCCAATATATCGCCAAACTTTTTTGGAAAAAACTTTCGGCGATATCGGGCCTCCCCCTGTACTCCCCTTATTTTTGGCCTAAGATTCAGAAGAAATATTTTATGGTAAATCTGTGATTTTAATCTGTGATTTAAGCCAAAATATAATTCCTGTTCCTCCTCGACACGCTTATTAATTTATGGAAATATATGTTTTGGATTGTAACCAAAAAATAAATTATTCCTAAATATGTTTCCTGCTTGATTATCAGTTACTAAATCTCGATTTCTTCTCCCGAATAAAAAATTAATTTTTAACCCTCGTATAGTGGTTATGTATAATAATTAATATTTTAACCCCCATGGTTAGTTCCTGTCAATTTTGCATCCGGTTTTGTGGCAACCTTCCGAATCTATTTTGCGGTTTCATCTTAAAACTGGGATAATCTTTTTCAAACATTGTCGTATCGGTGCCATCTGGCACAATTAGGGAAAAACAAATCGAATTTATTTGCTCTGTCTTTTAAAATTCGAAAATTTTGGGTAATTAGATTTTTCCCGCGATAAGACCCGATAATATCCGAAATAATATCCTGGTGAGTCAAAAACCCACACAAATCCTGGACGACGAAAGTCTGATTATGTTTGCAATAAAATCGGAATTTTGACCACAAAGGATGTGGACGAGAATTTACCCCCACGCGCCGAGTTGTCTGAGCCGAGTACTGACCAAAATCCGTCCTTTTTATTGGTTATCAAAACGATTAAAATAAAAATAATTTAGTAATATTTTTTAGGGTTTTTTTATCTTCGAGTATAATGAATTCTGAAAATTCAGAAATAAAGTACAGGAGGGCATACCGCCGGCCTAATATTGCCGAGAATGACCAATATCGCTGAATTTTTATGCCCAAAACATTTTGGCGATATTTGCCCCCCCCTGTATATCATATCGAAGATTATCCTTCCTCACTTCGCGTCATAGCTGTGATGTCACAAAAGATTGTGACCAATCAGATCACGCTATTGTCAACTTATTTTAAGAATCGTGTGATTTGATTGGTCACGATCTTTTCTGACGTCACAGTTATGACGCGTGAGTGAAAAAGCTGGAGAAAGGATTATCTTCGGTATACTGTATATTTTTTGACTTATTAATCAAAGAACGCCGAAATATTAGTAAAATTATTTTTTTGACAGGTTTTGAGAATTTATATTTCAACTCGTCATTCAAACGGTCAAGGGGTTAAATTCCTGGTTTTGTAATAATCTGGGCTTGACTTCTTTGACAAGTGGAATTTACAAAATAATTTGACAGCTTCCGTAAGCTAGAAAACCTCGAAAAGGTGATAATTAACAGTTTCAAGTTTGCTTTTTAGAGCCAAACCCCTTAAATGTCGTTCTAATCCGATCATGCATTAAATATAGTAAATGTTTATGGTGACAGAAGTTTTTCTCACGCCGCAAATAAATAACTTCTGCGGGTTTCAAAATTGAGATCACTGAGTGGTATAATTATCAGAGTTTGTCACAGGCAAAGTAGAAAATTATATCAAATTAAATTATGTGTGCTATGAGATATACTAAAGTATCTAAGAAATATACCAAACTTGCTTTATAATTTTTATAAAAATTTACTTAGTATGCTTTAGCAAAAATAATTCACCTCATGCGTAGGTTTTCGAAAATTTATAAGTTTTAACACTTGCGTAGATACGCCACAAATTTTAAACAAACCTTTGACAATGAGTTTTAAACGATGATTAAGCTGGATTTTATTCAATTTTAACTCACAGGTTTCTAAAACAACCCTTTTGAAAATAAATCGAAATTTCAGATTGAAATATAAGAGTGATACAGCATGTCACATTTTTGGTTCCGTTCTTTATTTTTGCACACTTTGCTATCCGCCAATCAAAACGTTTAAATACGTGCTTGCCAAATTCAAACGTTTTGATCGGCGGAAATTGTGCAAAAAGCAAGAACAGAAGCAAAAATGTGAGACCTTGTATACTTTCTTCGACTCACAAAACAAATAATGGACACAACTTTTTGTGGTGGAGTTTTCGATTGATTATCTATTCAGCTTGAAAATGCCGCTGATTGGCTGATTTTCCTACGCATTTTTATTAAAATTAACGGTCTCCAAGATAAGGATTGTTTTATTGAATTGTTCCAGCTCCGGAAAGAAATTTGTTTTTGATTATGGCATAATACAAATTTCAAATGCGTAGGTTCTGCATAAATTTCTCATTAATTTTCGTGTGTGCTCGGAGTGACCAAAATTTTCGTCACTCCGACAAAAATTCGACCAATCAAAATAGATTATATTGAATTGAGACCTTGTGATAGGTTGCACCATTTAAAAATTTTGGTCACTCCGAGCACACCCCTTTCACACCCTAATTTTCGAGGAAAAATGTTTAATTTTTGTTTGGATTAGAAATAAGGAGTTACAAGTTGGGAACTTACAACGCTGATGTCAAAACGTAAAATTAAATTTCTGGCTAAAATTGTTTGTGAATATGAGTTGCACAGATACGCCGTGGATGTACAAAATTTAGAATGGTTAATAACCATTGGTTATACGAAAAAAGAAATAAGTGACAATTTGAAAGTTTTCAAAAATCTCATTTCGAAAAAAAACCATCCGTCAAATTAAGACTTATCAAGGCAGTTTTAGAATGTTTTGACCAGAATTTAAATCTTGACCGCATGCTTCAACAACTCGCTCACATACCATAATTATTTACACCAAAACATCCTTTTTGTATTTTTGTCATACCTTTACTTTAAATATATGATAGATTATACAATAAAAATTCAAATCTCAAGAATCTGACTTGGACACCAAAAAGTTAATTAGAAATTCAAAGTTGAGTTGACATTTGAAAGAGGTGGCTTCATCGATCAACCCGGCTAAAAACCTGCCGTCCAATTAAACACTTGAAATCTATGCAAAAGCAAACTACTTAATAAGGAGGTTAGGAGCTTTTATCGATACATTTTAATTTTCAAACACTTCATAATTGAAAGTCAGTCTTGAAACCTTAAGAGGGTAATGAGCTTAAACTTGTTTAAAATAATTGATTTTTATTTATGATATTGAAAATCGAGGAAATAAATTATTTTTGGTAGATTCAACTCCATTTTCTTTGCATTATTTTTACAACTATCTGACGTTTTCTGACCCGTTTTACCCTGGACAAAATCAGATGGTTAGATTGACAAAATTTTTGACTATTGTGATTTAGTTCAAACAAAATGTGTTTAACAATAAAAAATGCGTTTGATCCGATATTAGTTGAACTAAATGTTATCTGATAATTTTTTTCCTGAAAAATAACAAGATCTGATGTGACTGGGAAAATATTTCACAAGTTTTAATTGATCTGAATTTTTTTTAAATGTCATGTTATCAGATAATTTTTTTCAGTATAATCTTAATTTCACCAAGCCAGGATATAAAAAATATTCCTCATCGAAACATAAAAAAGTGATTCTAAAAATTTGGCAAAATGAGAACTTCGTGATTGTAAATTCAAAAGACGGAGATCGTGAGCAAAAATGTGACAAAATGTAACTGTAGCTAAAAATATAATTCAACCATATTTGTATTTTGTATGCACTGAAGAAAGTCAGATTGAGTAAGCTGAAAAAGCAGAATTTTTCAGATTTTCAAAATTTGTATTTAAAATTATTTAAATGTGATTTTACCAGTAATTTTTGTTTTTAATATTTGATTCAAATTGAATCAGGTCTGATTAGAGGACTTATTTTTAATTTATTTTAAGCCCTTGTTTCTTCAATTTAAGCAGAATAATAAACGGCCTGATGACCCCTGTAAAAAAACGGGTAAGCAGAATTTAATGGAATTTATAAGACATGTATGGAGACAATTTTTACCAATCTTTTAACCTTTTAATCGCAGATAAGATTCCATTTTCACATTGATAATGGTGTAACTAATTTTAATGATGTCTAGATGGAAAATCGATTAAATTTAATCATACTTAAACTGAGGTGGGTCTCGTATTCAGCATGAGATTATTCAGAGAATGACAAAATCTCTCATGGTGGTAAAATTTTTTTTCTTGTGATTTCTCAGACTTATTGTCGGTTTGAATTATTGTTTTTTTATGAAAACTTAATTTTTACCAAAGCGCTAGAGAGCAAAAGCTAATATTATTCATTTATCCGGGTCATATTTCATAGTCAAAAATTAAATTGAGGTAATTTTCCATACTGTTAATTTACTGCAAAACTGTTTAAAGTTCTGAGGCGGGAAGAGGAATTTTGTCAAATAATTTTTTCGTCAAGAATTTAAAATCAAACAATAATTGTTATAAAAAATGTTTCACGACCGTTTGCGCAGACTTTAGGCAGAAAATATCACGTGCTGCAGCGCACTGGTGAGTCGCGTTCACTTAGTTTTTTAATTGTAGGTTGTGTTTTTAGGTTTTTATTATATTAAAAAAAATATAACAATTTTGATAACAAATATTTCTCCAACCATACTCAGTGATAGGAATCACAATTGCCGGATCCAAAAAATTGATTTGATGATAAAATTTATCATTTTTTCGTGTGTTTAGACATAATTTTTATTTATATCCCTTTAACACCTTTTGGGTGATTTGATAGATGTAGGCTGAAAAGAAGAGAAAGCGGCCTCATGAGTGGCTAGAAGGGGTCTCAGGAGTGTTAGGATTGGCTCCCCCAACCTACATCTTTCAAATCACCCAAAAGGTGTTAAAGGGATATATCATTAAGAACAAGGTTCGCGTTTGACGGTACGTCTTAAATATTTTTTGTATTTTTTTTAATTCAAAATTTAAGCGTATTTTAAAACTCTGATCCGTATAAAATCATAGTTTAAAGTTAACAAAATTATTTTTCAACAGATCTGCATAATTTGTGTCAGTTATAATTCTGTCAAAATCGATTTTAAATCTGAATTTGTCCCACGCCGAGAAATGTCACAATTTAAGGGTGTTCTAATGCATTTGCTATCAAAACAAGGTCAAGAAAACGCAGCCATAAATCAACATACAAAAAATTGGATTATTTTTACAACGGTGGGTAAGTACTTCTGACTGAGCACCATTTTGGCGACACAATTGACCAAACTTGGAATCAATGTCCATGCTACCCCACCGAGTTAAAATAAACATTTCAAAATTCCGCGATAATGAGTCTTAAAGCGAAAGCTAAGCGTTTTTTTGGCAGACTGGCTGGAACGAAAAAACGCTGACTGATATTTTAAAATTATTCTGATAATGCGGTTGACAGGAGATATCAAAAAATTCTAAATGTAGATGAAAACTTAATATTAAATTATTTATTTAAAAGCAACGTTTCGGGTTTATTCCATTATACAGTTTATAAACTGACTTGTAAGTTTCTTAACACCTAAGTTAATTTTTTGTAATTTTTTTTTTATTTATTTATTCAAAAATACATGAAATTTTATGTAAATTATCAAATTCTTATTTATATATCCCTTATTCACACTTTTGTAAATATCCCGGCCCTGATTAGGAAACGAAGTGTTTTTTTAAGTAGTAGGGCCGGGATATTTACAAAAGTGTGAATAGGGGATATGCCTGAATTGATTTAAACCACACAATTTTCATTAAAGTTTTAATTATTTGAGGCTATAATTAACTCATACACTCCAAAAAACTATAATTTTTAAGAACGTCATCCGAAAATAGGTTCACGAAAAATCATACAAAAATATAATCCAATGGGGACCACTACAGCACATGCTTTGAACATTTATGAGTATTTTAAAGGTATTTTGGGAACAAAATATTCTTGTTTTATAACAATAATAATTTTTAATGACTAAAAAAATTTCAATCAAAGAAGAAGAAATTACATAAAAAATATCGGTTTTATCGAAATTAATAAAACATCCGCTACTTTTTGAAATTTGTAACTAATCTTTTAAGTTTTCTTGCTAGCTTTTATTCTATGTGTTAGTTTTTGAATTTTTTATTTCGAAAACCATTTAAAAAGTTTCAAATTTTGTATTTTTTTTCAATAAATCAGATCAATTTCCGATAATTTTTGGATTTCTAGCTGTTCTACAATAAAAAAAAAGAAACCGTCATATTTGAAAATATTACTAAATTCCAATGCTAAAATAAATAAGATTTTCCTTCTCATTTTCTTGAAAAATGTCTTGAGAAAACTGTTATTTTTATCATCAAAACAAATATGGCACAAACTATAATTGATAAAGATTTAGAAGGATTACCGAATCCACTTTGATTTTCTCAAAAAAACACAAAAAAATATATTTGGCTTGCATTCGGTGTGATTTTGGCATGTAAATAGAAATATTTCAAAATCCCTGTTTTGCCAATTGGGTCTTTATATTTCTGCGGTGTCACCCCTAAGTGAAACTTTTTTCATTTTAATCCAGAATAAGAAATTAACCTTTTTAACTCGATTGCGGAAGTTCTTCGCGGAACCAAATACATTGTACTAATCCGCGATTTAGAAACTCAGAGCAACTTCATGCATGATTTATTAATTCCTAAGAATTGTCTGAAAACAGCCTGTCTGATCTGCATATGATCTCTATAGAAAAAACTTCAAAAATGTATTTCAGAACAATGACGTTCTTTCGACGGACTTTTCCAACTAGTTGGCTAAAATGACTGTACGAGTAGGCTGTCCTTGCGAATTCGGATCTCGCATTTTTCAGAGATCAAGGATTTTTTTTCGAAAATTTTCAAAATTCGAAAAAATAACGCTCTCTGATTGGTCGAAATTTGATTATCAAAGTAAGCCTACATTTTGTTCGTCTCAATACACTGAGTTTAATGATATGAATCTTAATATCAAAAATCGTCTGAAAAATTGTTAAATAAGGCATTTGAAATGCCAAAATCTTCAAAAATTGGCCAAAAAAACAGTATTTTTGGATATAAACTTTCCTGAGAAAGGAAATCCTACTGAGGACAGCCTATCTACAATTTAAATATACATATTATTTATAAGTTTGTAATAATAAACTTATCATTTATATATACATTTTCCGAGAACACTTTTCCGTGAATGTAAAAAGAAAAGAATACTAAGTAAACGAAGTTAAATTTAAACGATTCTACAACAAAATGCGGTCTTTTAATCAAGGACCTTAATACTAGTATTTATTTTTGAGATAATACCTTTTGAGCATAAAAGTTAAAAACAGTATTCCTGGAAAAATAAAACAATTTCGATCATATTCTTTATTAAGCCAAACTAAGGCCCGATCATTTTTGACTCAAAACACGTTTTCTATTCAAAAATCTCGATTTTTCTCACTCTGAAGACGCAAAAAACCGAAATATGTCAAAAAATACAATTTTTAAATTGAAATAAATAAATTATTATTATGTGTCGAACATCCACAAATAATCAATCATACAGGTATGTCGAGTCTTTTCTCCCCAATTTTGCTATACTAAAACTTTTTCTGTTACCCTAAATAGTTCAATAATTTTAAAAATGATGATTTTAAAATGTTGGAGTAAAATGTCAAAAAGTAACTCGGCGGAACTTTCGTATTTTGTAAGA
The DNA here is from genome assembly GCA_004367855.1 of Oikopleura vanhoeffeni. Lineage (NCBI taxonomy): Eukaryota > Metazoa > Chordata > Appendicularia > Copelata > Oikopleuridae > Oikopleura > Oikopleura vanhoeffeni. Next base: position 402,644 of record SCLH01000855.1, on the reverse strand, counting down.
CGAAGGGTTAAACTTCCTCTTTTTCAAAATTGCTTAGAGAGAGAAATCACTCAGAATGATACACATTAGCGCTAAAGAGAACAATTCCGAATTTCACGTTTTTGTAACCTTGTGGTCTTGTTTGTAAAATTTGGTGATTCAAATAATTCTGACACCAAGAATATCGTCAAAAGTGACTTAAAAAATCGCAAATTTAATAAAGAAAATACATAATAGATGAGTCAAGTCTTTTGATAGTCAGGTTTTTGTAACGATCACTTTCCAGTGATTGACCTTTCAAGTGTTCATACTGGGAAAAGGAAGGAAACTCAGTTTGAGTGAACTTGAAAAGAAATATCGAAAAAAATAACTTTTTTTTGAATGAAAAGTAATCAATCATGATTTTACGAATAGACTATTATGATATTTTTTCATCTAAGTTTAATCTATAATTAACTCTTATCGGACAAAAAATGGAAAAAGATCGTTTTTTCGGTCTGCAATGCATGATGTCAATTATAGTTCTGGTTCAATTAAAAAATCATCTACGCTTCGAAAAAACGGGCAAAATATGAAAAAGTGTGTTCTGACCGCCTAGCGTTGATCTTACACTCTGTACATATTGTATTATAACAGGTTAAAGTAAAAATTTGGGATCACTGGTACACAAAGTCAGGTTTTGACAAGGTCATTTTACAAAAAAAATCAGTGTTTTAGCTTCCCGAAGGACTAAATATTCATTTAAAAATTTTCTCCGAGCAAATTAGTGTAAACGCATAAGCAGCTAAAAATGAAATTCAGATCCACGAATCCGATTAGCCGAATCGACTTACTTTAATTTACGTTTAAAATAGATTTTGGTCTAAAAAAAGATTATCTTTTCAGCCAAAGTGAATAATCAGGCAAAATAGGTTTTAAACTCGATGCCATTTACCGGCCAAAAAAAAATTATTCATTATCGATACCACTCAGAAATAAAGCAATAAGAAGCCAAAAAAAGGGACTCAGATTGAAAATTCAGCATTATGCTACAAAAACAAAATTAATCCTCTAGCTCAGTTATCGCCATTCAATTTTTAATGTGTTTTTACTGCATTTTTTAGCACAATTTTTGTTTCATGCAAATTTCGATCAGAATTTGGCATTTTAAACACTAACAAATGAAGAAAATCTGATAAAAATGATAACTCATCAAAATCTGCATAGAAAAGAAAAAAATCTCTAAAATGCAGTGAAAAACGCGGTAAAATGAAGTTCTGCACAATGAGAATTAACTCCTTTATTCACACGGCGGCTATCACGAGCCAAAATTTCGAATAATCAGATTATCATCATTTTCGAGAGTTCAAATTTACGAATGTTGACTAAAATCTGCATAAAACAGTATAAATTTACTCAAAAATACAATTTTCAAGAAATTCAGAAGTATCCAGTTAGCCCTATGAAAATAGATTGCTGACAGCAATTTTCTTTCCTTTGCCTCATCACGAACAGTGTTGTGAAACGGGGTGAGTTTTCAATACGGATGATCCGTAATTGATCCCGTCCCCATCCCGAGTCGTATTTTTCCTCAAATAATCCCGAGTCGTATTTTTTCTCGGATAATCCCAGGTTTTTTTATCCAAAATATCAAAAATTATATTTTATTTCAAATCAGTCCGTACACTATGATTTCTTTCTAGTTAAATCACAATGACAACTGTGTCATTTTCACACAATTTTTACCTTTTTAAGGACATTTTTGGCACAATGTCCTTTTTAAGGACATTTCTTAAATAATTTAAGCTTTTTGACACAAAAATAACCAGAAAATTATGTGCAAATGTCCAAATCGAAATTGCACATAAACAAAAATTTTGACATTGTGTCTATAGTTCCATAATTTTTGGTCCAAGATTGTCCAAATTATACACACAATGTCAAAATTTACATTTATTCGCGCAATGTCGATTCGGACATTTCCCTTCACAATATCTTTTTTTAAGAACCTTTCTTAAATATTTTGTAGTTCTTAAATAATGATCGTTCACTTCTGCTGGTTGCTGCTGCGTTCTCTGGCGCCACCTATTGGCTCACTCAACTTTTTTCTCACTCAATAGAGAAGAGAAAGTTTCAAGGCTTTTTTACTAACAGTAAAAATAAATCTCAATCTAAACAAAAATAACGAACAAAGTGGCCAATAACTTAATGACTGGGAAATTTATCAGCTGACTTTACACGAAAAAATATTCAAAATTAGTAAAATAATCACACACCGAGAGAAATTGCAGAATGAGAGAATCGAAATGTACGAAAATATACGACAGTCAAGATTTACAGGTAATTTTTAATGAAATGTTTTCACCAGGTGCATTTTTGAGTTGACAAAGTCTATGTTGTATATATTCATTTAACCAAAAGCATCGTTTAATAAGCTTAATTAGTGCCATCAAATATGATTATTCAGCACAGCATGTGATCAGAATAAGGTGTTCGCAGTCAGCAAAAAAATTCGAAATTAAGAATTTTTAGAAAATCAAAAACTGTAAAATACGTAAAATTTGGTAAAAATTTCGTTTTTTTTTTCTCGAAATTTTGAAGTATTAGCTCGATTATGATTGGTTTAAATTTCAACCAATCAGAATCGATTATTTCGGCCAAGTTCTCAATGTATTTTGTTTGCTGATTTCGAAGATGTATATCAATATATGTTTATTATCAAGTTTTCATTTTTTCGGGAAAAATCGGGAAAACCTGAAAAATGCCAAGAATTTCATGTTTTTTGCTTATTTTTGCCCTCCAGAAACGCCCTTGGACATAAAAAAATCTTGATAATAAAAATAGTTCTCTACAGCTTTTTTCATTCAACATTTAAGATAAATTATGATTCATAATGAGACTTTGTGGTTATGCTAATTATGCGTTAATTACATTTTAATTAAAAATTCCTTGAAATTTGTATTTCCATGTTCTATAAACAAAGGAGATGATTTTTTCCAAAATCCGTGGGCTAAACATTTCACCTGCATATAATTAACTTTTTTTGAAATTTATTCATCTTGAAAAAAGGTTGATGACATAATTTTGGCATGACATGAGAATTTATAATGCTGCCACGCTAAAATTAAACTTTGGAGTTACATTTACAGTATACTCTATTTTAACTCCCCTTAAAAGACTGTGGTTATTCTCAGATAAAGTGGAAATTATCTTTTTAACGGCGGTGGTCCACTACATCCGATACTAAGACAAAATCAAAATTTGAAAATAAGGAAGAACATTAGTTTTATAAAAAATAACAAAAAAAAGTATTTCTGTACTAACAGCTATCGCTAACTCATAGATTTTCATTCATACAGTATAGTTTCCAAATTTGGTGACTAAAAATCCAGGAAAATTAGGCTTGGATTAAGGGTATGGTGTTCCTAATTTGATATTTTCTCGATTAAAATTAGCCAAACAAGGCCTCGAGATATAATTCAGATTAGCCGTTTGTGAACTAGCTTCTGCTGCGTCAAAAATATGCCAAACTTTTTGTATGCTTACCACTCCGTGACACATAAGCTGAAACAAGAGACATAACGCAAAACGAAAATCTATCTCCCTCCAGTTTTATCTGAAAAAAACCTATATTTAATACAACTTATATTATTATATAAAACTTTACAGTGACGTTTTGTTGATAAAGCTATATTTTTTCTAGAACACGCAAAAAACACCGTTTTTTTGGACATAACGCCTCGAAATCTATCTCCTCCACGGTTAAATTTGCAAATTGCTCAAATTTTGAAACCTAGTTAAACAAATAAAAACTTACATTGGCGTTTTATTGCAATTTTCGACCAACTCAAAATCATATTTTTCAAGTCACGTGAAAAATTTACGAAACAAAATGTGCTTCGATTTTTCGAAGTAGGCTCAAAAGAAGCTGGGAAAACACTGAAGAGAAGTTGGCTTACGTCAACCCGATATTTGAAGTTTTTATAGGTCAAATTGACACAAACTTATTTTGAACATAATTGAGAAAATATATTAGAAAAAACCAAGAAACGCAAAATTTTCGAAATTTTTTTTGTGTGTCATTTGGGTTGTTATATCGTGCAAAACATAAACAATTGATTTGGTGCATTTTTATGACGATAACAACTGCAAAAAATGTAGGAACCACCATACCCTTAAGACCCATAAAAAGCTCAAAACCGTTTTTGCCCATTCAAGGGAAACTGAAACCATTTTGTAAAAACGACGGATCGAAATGACGGTTTCTGATTGGTTCAAATGTCAACCAATCATGGTAAAAAAATTCATTTACGTCATCAGTCTGATCTGACATTTTTCGACCTTCAAAATTTGCACGACTTCTAGTAGGCATTCGTTTTGGTAGCATTTGTGAGGTCAGTAATTGGATTTCTAGATGAAGAGTCCAATGTCATAAGAATATCTAACTGGAGTCATTCTCTATATTTCAATTTTACCAAATTCAAACATTACCATTTTTGTGTGAGTCGAAGCATATTTTATTTGCTCAACTTGAAATCATTTCTCTTGAAAATTGCAGTTTTCTTAAGGGTCGACTCGTAAATAATAAAGCAAATAAACACCCTTATTGCACATGTCATCCAAAGTGCTACTTTGTGAGCACACTACATTTATTTTGAATATTCAACATTTCTTAATATTTTCATAATTTGCGTCCGAAATATTTTTGTGTTTTTACGAAAAATGCAAATTGCATTATGGATAAACAAAGTATTCGGGCAAATTTAGACCTCATCTACAAAAAAACTTAATTAAACTTTCTCGCCCTTTTCCGTTATTTGAAAGTAAAAAAAACATAAAATACTTGAGTATTTTTGCTCTTTATCACCAATTTTCTAATCAAGGAAGCTTGATTTTCGTGATTTTTGAAACAACGCTTTTAAAACAACTAATTTTCATAAACAGACCAATATTTTCAGAAAAATCTAAGCAATTTACGATGATAAATTGTCAAATGAAATCGTTTTCAATAAAAGTTAAAGTCGTACAGTACGACTCGTACTCTCAAAAAAGTACATCTAAGATATCTAATGTATATCTAAGATTGGTATCACTAGGCCCTTAGGTTCGCGTTCGTGGTTGAACTTCTGTTCGAAGCTCTTATTGGTCAAAAAAGTAAAATCCGGTGTTCTTATTAGTCAAAAGCGGGTCAAACGCAAACCTAAGGGCCTAGTGATACCAATATTTGATATATTGTCAAAAGTGTAGCAATTTAATTTCGTAAATTATCAAAATATTGAATTTTTTCAAATATCAAAAATACTGTTATGCTGTCAATTGGGTTTTATTCATTATATTGAATTCGATAAATAATTTGAGGGTTATCACTAAAGTTTTCCTACATAATCTCACGGTGGAAATGTTTTTTTTTCAAGCAATCTAGAATAAAATCTAGAATTTTCAAATTTAAATATTTTTTGCTTTAACTCGCGAGAAACGGGTATTTCACCATGATATCAAGATTTTTGTTGGTCTGTATCGAAATTTTAAAATCGAATTCTAGAAATTTCAATATTTATTTAAAAAGTGTTCAACAAAATTATCAAAACTGATTAAATTCTTCTCTAAATAATTAATAGCTTTATTTATCATAACTTTGGCTTACTTTCCCTGTATAGTGCTAATTGGTGCTACTTTGTAAACAATTTTTGTCTTATTTTCACAATTTACGTTCGAAATATTTTTTGTGTTTTTACGAAAACGGCGAAGGATAAACAAGTAGGATTATATTTGTGTTATGCAGCGCGGAAGGATTCGGCCATGTTGAGCCGGAAGAATATTCGCGTCGTTAAGGAGGTTACCACGGCTCACAATAAAATTCAAAATACCAAATTTCGGATGGGAGTTGCCTGCAGACCGGTAATCTCACATTTTTGAGTACTTTTAAGCAAAAAACTCTCCAGGATATATATATATATTTCACGGTCAAAATAACTCTAAAATTGCAAACAATTTATACTTTTGCTCTTTAGCGCCGTAAATGATCATATTTAACCCATGGTTGCTTATATTTTCATGAGAATTTCCACTCCAAAAATTCGTTTGGTGGTAGTTTAAATGCGACATGATGACATTGCAATTGACCGGTCATAACTGGTCGAAGTCTTCAAGTGCGACAAATTCTGAAATTTTAAATCAAAGCGCCGTATTGACAACAGTCACATATCTAAAAATATAAAATCGTAATAACGCAAATTTGTGTGAACTGATTCGGAGTCCGAATTTCGGACACCTTGGAATTTAAAAATAAAAAAAATTAAATCGATTTTTTCTTGTCTAGGTTTTGGCCAACAATTTTTTTAATTTTAATTTTTTTTGTTCATAATCTGGAAAATCCTTCGAAATTTCGGATGGGAGTTGCCTGCAGACAGGTAATCTTATATTTTTGAGTACTTTCTAAGCGAAAAACTCTCTCCAGAATATATATATATTGCACGGCCAAAATGGAGAGGGGTCTTGGGAGCTTGATTTTACTCACTTGAGTGCATGCAGCTTGAAGAAATACATTTTGAGGAAAATGTATGTTTGAGTTGAGTTTTAAACAATTGTTTGCACATTTTGTAAAAGTGAGTCGCGTGGCCGTTCCCACACTTTTTATGTAATACCAAAGTTAATTTGAACAGCTTAAAGGTTTATTCATCAATTAATTTCTCGATACCGGAAAAAAGTTGAGCTAAAGTTATGGTTGTTTTTGACTTAATGTTCAATTTTTTCTTGCATTTATACCAGTTTATAAAAGCAAAAAACTTTGTTGTGACTTCTTCTTTCCTTGAACCTGTTTTTTCAAATTGCCTGAGAATATTAATACTGACTGAGTGGTTAATTTCTAGCCTCATTTTTTTTGTTCGCTAACTTTGCTTAATTTTGCTTAAAAAATCAGTTGAGAGCTTATGTGTAGAATTTTTGTTTTTTTTTGACAAAAGTAAAAGTTTCAGTTATTTCAAGTTAAGTACTTACAGGTGAAAAACCTCGAAATTTACGAATAAGTTCCAAAAAACCAGTTTCAGGTAATTTTTTGATATTTTCACAGTGAATAATCGAACTGTTAAATAACTTAAGGGGTCGGTGCATTTTGGCAGATTTGCACTTCTTCAATTTTTTTTGTCTTCATTGGAAACTTTTTGCCACGTTATAATTTTCGAATGAAAATTATTTCAATCGTAAGTTGCCACTTCTTTGAGGGCTCACTTTGTTAATCTGTTTTTTTCAATCCTGATTTCACTTTATAAATCGCTTTAAATAACGCTCTATAAACGCAGCCGTTTGGTACTTTAGGTTTCTAAAATTCATTCAAATTTATTTTTTATTAAATTAGTAAGCTTCAAAGAAATGTTTCATCACTCATCGAAAATTTATAATTTAATTTCATCATTGATTTCTACTACAAAAAGTCGGAAAATTAAAGTTTTGACCTAAAAGAACGAAAATACCACACAATTTTATCACGTCGAAAGAAATATTTATTGCAATGAGTAAATGTTTATTAAATTTTGCCCAGGCGGCCTCTCCGTGACGGTCGGCGTACCATTAGGGCAAGTATTCGGTGAAAATAAAAAAAAATTTTTTTTTAATTTTGATAAATAGGGCTAAAGTACATTTTCGGCGCAAACCGTATTCTTCATCAAAAAACGTATGATTCAGAGTATAACAAGAGCGAGAAACAAAACGAGGACATATTTGATTAAAGATAAAGTAGGCATTCTCAATATTTTCAGCTGATGATTCCAGAAAAATTGTTTAAAATTTTGAACAGAAATGAGGAAAATTTTCAAAATATTTCCAAAAGATTCGACCAAAATCTCAAAAAAGTGTCAATATGATTGTTTGTGTATTTTGAGACATTTAAAATTTCTAATTTTTTTATTTACAAAAATAGTTTTTATTGACGTTTCCGGGTTTTCCTGTTACATTATCAAAGTGAGAATAAAAAGATTTTACCTCGCACAGAAATTGATGTAGAAAAGCATAGATAAATCTGGCCTTAGTTTCCAATAGCATATGAAAAATATGTGGTCATTTACGTGAAAAGTTAAAATAGCCATATTAAAGAGTTTTTTTTCGTTAATTTGAATCAAATAATGCAAAAAATATTTGAACTCAAAATTAGGCATTTTTTCATAATGTTCGGAACTTTTTTCAAAAATTTCTCATAATTTGTTGAATTCGGAAAGTTTACTTCGAACTCAAAATTTTCTTTAAAAGCAATAATTTGAAAATTCTGTAGTCACAAAAGTTGCCTGGATTATGAAACATCATTTTGATGGTATATTGAGAAGAATATATAAACCCAGTAAAAAGTTTTTCATCAAGAGCCCATATCCGCGGATATCCGTATCTGTCAAAATGCACCGGCCCCCTTAAACTAATATGTTTTTTTAAATGTCGGACAAAAATGTCCAAAAGTAACTATGAGTGACTTTCGTTTTTTGTAACTGTGAGGGTCAATTTTTAAATGACCTTTGTAGGAAAATGAGAGGTTTTATGAAGAGTATTCTCCGATAGCTTTCGACTGTGAAATTAAAAAAGACTTGTTATAGTCGTTTTAATTATTTAATTTTACACTGAAATATCTTGAAAACTTGAAATTTATCGACCTTTTAAAGAACCTTCAAACTGGACATGAGCAAGTTTTGTTTTAACTTACATTTTTGTTTTCCAAGATCGATTTTTAATGGTTCCAAATAAAAGTAAATATCAAATTAGTTTGATTCAGACACTCTGCCTTCTTCAAAATTTAGCTTTGCGTCACGCCCCTCACCTCCTTATTACGTCATCAAAATCAGTTATAAATAAATTAAATATATTTAATAAATACACGTTTTTTCGCGTGATAAAATTTTTATTTATTATTTATTTTATCTGTTGTGTTAAAATGGAAAAAAGGGAGGAGTCCTCTCACTCGGTGATAAACAAATTAAGAAACTTTTCCAACAATTTTTATGTTTTGCGGTGATAAGGGTATGACAACCGAATAAATATTTTTCACGAGGGTTTGAAATCGAGGGTCTGGAAATTGAATTTTGGTGATTAGATTTAAAAAATTATCACCGGATAAACTAACTTCATTTTGGTGAAATATTACAGAATAAACAATTTCAATGCCAGACTGTCATTTCAGGGTATTTTGATAACAAAATTGGATAATGGGACGTTTAGATAATGAGGTTTTCGAATAAAATATATCAATTTAATGCGTCGTTGCGGGGGTGAAAGATTTTGGTGTGTTTTGGGCGATTTTAGGATATAATTTACATGAAGCTTGAGTTTTTTTATGAAAATCTCAGATGTTTTTTTTATTGAGTATAATATTTGAAATTATTATGTATTTGGAATCTGAAATTCCTCAAAAATTATCTTTAAATTTTTTTTAAAATTCAAAAAAACCAAAGATTTTGAAAATTATAAGAAACATAATTTTATAAAGACGAGTTACGAAATTATTACAACCAAGCCATTATAATTCGATGTGCCGAACAGCACAAATGTATACATACGTGTTAATTTATGAGGTTATCTAATTATTCGCACATTCATTCAAGTGTGTTTCTCAGGAAAAACGTTCTTTGTTATTTAAAGTGGTATTTGTTCTATTATTATGTTATTTCCAAAATACTTTTTAAAGTATAAAAATAGCTTTCATCAAATTTAGTAAAAAGCTGAATTGAAGCCAAAAGCAGTGTTTTCTCACTCTAACTACCCTCAATTAAGCTGCATTTTTCCTTAAAAAAGTAAATTAAGAGTTAATCAGCTGAATTTATTTAAATAAGATTAATTTGGCACACTTTTGTCGGAGTGTAACAAATTATACATTTGCGGCGGGTCTCGTAGCATTTTTTACGGTTAAAAACTCTTAATTCGCAAAATTACCGCGATTTAAAACCCGCAAAATTTTTTCGACTCATTGAATTTTTTTCATAAGCTGACATTTAATTGAAGATATTTAAGGAGGCGCGAAGTTAGCAAAAATTTAATTTGTTTTAACACGGACCCCAAAACTGAATTTAATTCTTTGAGACAAAGATATACGACAGAACTCTTATTTATACGTAAAAGTAAACAAAATGGAGTATTTAAAGGGTCTCAAACCTGAGGAAATAGTCAATGCGAATTCTCCAGGTTTAAGAATGTGCTCATCCTATTTTAAATAATTAGCTTTCGGTTTTAACCAGGAAAAATAAGCTGAAAATGCTGTCGAGTTATTGATGAAATAATCTTAACAAAATGTGACGTGCAAAGGGACTTTTGATGACTAAAAGTTTTGTGAATAAAATAGAATTTTCTTTCAGCAATTCATTAAGATTGTTTTGGACAAATAAATTTCTTGTAAAATCATGTGTAGGCAGATTTACTGATCGCACATAGATTATAAATATATAACAAATACAAAGCTTTTGAAAGATATTTTAATACAGTATGTAAATTTTTTGTCTGAGAAAAGCAAGGACATTTAGCAATGAGCGCGCGCATAACAAAATGAATTGACCGATCATATGTCTGTTTCCTTCATTTTATCGAGATTGTTGTTCTCGATAAATTAATTTACATACTGTAGTTTGGTAAAAATAGAAGTAAAATATTGACAATAATGCAATTTATAATGAAAGTTATTTTCAAGTGAGGCGCTCCCGGTGCAAAATTCGGAATTTGAGCATTTGATTGGTTGATCCCTTCCAAATCAGACAAATGAAATCGGCTTATTCTGCAATCCAGGGTTTTGATTGGGTACTAGTATCTCGCGTTGTTTGTATCATCTGTTATGATCTGTTATCCATATAGCGCGGCAATAGTTGAAGCCGCAAAAACATTTTCTCTAGAATGTTTATACATTTAAAATGATGGATATTTTAAACAACATTTCATGATTTCCAGTTAAATCATAGCAATATAATCAAATTACTGAGACAAATTGTAATCTGCTTTCCTTCAGGAAACGTCGGTTGATAATTTAACTCATAGGGTTCCGTTCCATCTTATCAAATATGTAAAATCATAAACACCTCAGTTTATGTGCGTTATCGCAGCTCAGTTTGCGTGTCAATTAAGCCGATACGATAAGAGGGTAAACTTATCTCGCCAAAAATTGTCATGTTCGGAAAAGCATAGCCGGTATTTAACCCCTCTTGGCCCTGCTGCGTCATTTTGTTTAACTCCTAAGGTACAAATCAGAAATTGCGCGTGGGAGCTAATCGGCTCGAAAGATAAATATATTTTTGTTGGCCACTTCGTAAAAAGTTGATTACTATGTTGCAAGGTTCTTAAAATTTACTCGCAACTAAAATAATGAGGATTATACCCGATTTTTGCACTGACCCAAAATAAAATAAAAAAATGAATATTTTGAATTGGTTAGAATTATCCGGTAAGATAATTACTATGATCCTAACGCTACAAAAAATCGAAAGTTTTTCTTGGCGAAAGTGTAATCAGTCAAATCCTGTAAGGCTTAATTTATTTAGGGATATAAATTTTCAGGTTTTATTTAGATAATTTGAAAATATTTTGCAATTCAGCTGCATTTTATCAAGAGAATTCTACTTAACTATAGTCTGGACTTCAAAAACTTAGATATTTTCAATTAACAAGTCTTAGTCAAATTCTGAAAAAATGTCTCCTATAGTTAGTTCCTAAATTCAGTTTACTTATTTAATTAAATCTATTTCTACTTTAATTACTTTAAATTTAATTTAAATGTTGTAAACTTTAATTTTTTGAAAATTAATATGTTTTTAAGAGGGTTGTTGGCCACAACTTGTGGCGGTGAAGAAAGCAAGAGTCGAATAAACAACTTTTGATTCTCTAGATTTGTTGTGGAAGTAATTATTAGCTAATTTATTATTTGCAACAAAACCTTGATTAGAAAAAAATGGAAACATTTTAAACTCGTCCTGCAATTTAACCCTGTGATTAGGCAGGAACAGAAATTTTTTTTTGCTAAACATTTTTTCAATTAAATTGTAGTCCTTGAAAAATATAACGTTTAGTACAGAAAATTTTTTCAATGTTATCAGCTACTGCTCAAAAATGAAAAAAACATTTTTCAAATTGCCTATGTTCAAGCTTGAAATTTTCTCGAAAAAACATAAAAAATTTAGAAAAAGTTTTTTTTCATTTTTAAGCAGTAGATTTTTGCCGTTCCTACCTTACTTTATGACCCTCTATGGAACCTAGCATTACGGATCACCGCAATGAATCCACCAATAGTTTGTTTTGATCATTTCAGTCTACTATTATCCTATACTTTTTTGTAAAGGCCATCTTAGATCTTTAACAATTTTTGTAGCCACTAAGGCCAAGAATAAATGAATATTTTCTCTAGGGTTAGTGGTAAGCATTATCTACCAAATTTTAATTATAATGTTCTAATCCGTAAAAAATGTATTATTTTGAGTTCAGGTGTTAACTCCTAGAGATAAGATGAGGTCAAGCTTATAATCTTTACTTCCGCGAACGTGCAAAAAATAATATATATCTCGTCCGGTTTCGTACTAATGCCAGTATAAATATACTTCCAGAAAAGTTAAGAAAACTAAAAATTAACTAACAGTTTATTTTTATGTGGTACGAAGTATCAGCCTATTAATAATTATGAAATTTACATAATTTTTTGAACATCGGATAGTCAGATATGTCACAAACAGTCAAAATTGCGCGAGTGGAACTTGCAAGAAAAAATTGCGAGAGGGTTAATAATTTTTTACTTTTCCAGAGATTTTCAAAAAATTTATGGTTCAGAAATTATCGGAAGATTGATTCTTGTGCAAAAACAGTGATTATGTCATTTTCAAAGCCTGAAAATTGAATTTTTAGTAGTTTACGTTTCTTGGGTCAAAAGTAACTTTTAACCAACTTTTTTTAACGAACAATCAGAAAGAGGCAATATTTTATAATTTTTCGGCTTAAAAATTATAAAAATAATAGACGAAAAAATACGGGTATGCTCAGAAATGCTTCCGACCATGGCAAGCCTAATGAGTATCGAATAAGAGCAATTTATAGTTATTCTTATCATTCTAATCATAACAATGATAATTTTTGATTATAAATTTCCAATAACAAACATATTTTAACGATTACCCTCCTAAAAAACTTATCTTGAAGTGTTAAAAATGAATAGATTTTTATCTTTCCTAAATATACTCAAAAACTAGAGTGTCACAAAAAACAATATTTAAAAGTGGTTTCTGGTTGAATTAACTATTTAAACATCCTGTAATTATTGAATGAATTAACTCGCAGGGGTTAAAGTTACGCCTTGCGCTTCTTATCTTTGAGAGTAACAAATTGACCATGAAATCAAGATGGGATTAGTGCCACGCTTAGAAAAAAAAAGCGCTTAAAATCCTTATCTATTGTGAAGTCTGCGAGAAAATCCCATATGCTGAATATTTTGAAAATGAAATTTATTTATATGGATTTCACTGGCAAATGTCCATAAAATTAAAATTTTAAAACTCAAAAAATCATTTAAAAAATTAGAAAATAATTTGAAAAATCAAGTACAATTTATCATACATGTACATCATATACTGAATTGAGTATGAATTGAGAAAAATAATTTTTTTCAAAAAAAAAGGATTTCTAGAATAGAAAAAAAATTAAAAATTGGTTAGGTCAGTAAATTTAACAAACAAATTGATTTCTAGAAAAGTTTATGAAACAACAAATTTGTTAGGTGAGTGAATCTAACAAGACTATACTTAATTGAAAATACAGTATGTGATATTTTTGCTAGCGAGGGGAGCTCCAGAATTATACGCATTCTGATTGGATCGCGTTCAATAATTTTATGGTGTTGATTGCTCTTCAAAGCCAATCAGCATGCGTTAAATCAATTACACTCTGTACTCTATAGTCTGGAGCTTCTCTCTCTAGGAAAAATATAAAATACGGTAGCTATCGCATAGTACCAGATTTTCACTCGTTTACAAAACATTTAGCTTTTATTGATTAAATTGTTAAATAATCTTGATTTAAATTTATTCATGATTATTTATGATAAATTTATTAAATTATTCGTGTCAACTTGATCTGATTTGACAAATAACTTATTAATTATTCAATTGATTCCACCTTAAAAATATTCTATTTATTCGATTAAAATCTTGCGATAAATATGAGATTTTACGGTCTGCTGGGTAAAATAATTTTGACCAGTTAATTGGACAAAAAAGTAATATTAACCTTTCCATAAAAACGTAAGAGAACCAACCATATCGATTACGGTGTTCATCCGAGTAAATTTACTAGATATTTAATCTGTTGCTGGTTATCCCGATAAGCACTTTTCCTTATCTTTCCAAATTGTTGAGATAATTTTCAAATTCAATTTCTTACATTTTTTGAATTGAGTGGGTGCTTTTCTGAGTGGATTTCGGTTTTAAATTTCCTTAAAAATTTTCAATGAAAATTAGTAACCGTATTATATCGATTGTGATCCCCGGGTGCACAAAACGGTTCTTTTTTCTCAGATAATATTCTTCCAGAATTCTTCCATAATTCTTCCGTAAAAAATTCTTAAAATCTTTCTTAGCCTCTATTTTGGCATTTACGGATGACATGTCATGACATCCTAGGAATCAGAGAAAATTTCCATAATTATGTGTTAAAAATTTTTTCTTTTGTCGTTAAAATGAGCTTCATTCTTCGATTTATCGGAATAAGACAAGATTTTTGCACAGAAATTGTCATGACATGTCATCCGTGGATGCCAAAATATAGGCTAAGAAAAATTTTAAGAATTTTTTACAAATTTTTTCAAATGTAAGATTTTCAAATAACCGGAAGTGACTTAATATACGTATTTAACTGAACTTTAGAAAATTATAAGTCAAATGAGTGAAAATAAAAATTAAAAAATCTTAATTTCTATCGATTTTTTAAAAGATCAAAGTGAAAAAAGAGTGTTTTGTATAGCCTGGGATCGTAATCAATATAATTGTCCGGATAAAATGCGAATTATCTCTTATTGGTTGATTAAAACTCGGTAGTTGCATTTTTGATGAGACACTATGATATCAATTTTTGGAAAAAAGTAATGAAAATCAGCCTTCTAGCTCTTCATACGGCTTCGTTAGAACCGAAATGAGGACTGCCTATGAAATCTCAAAAAAATGACCGAAAAATCGATTTTTTTTAATTTTTGAAGTACAAAAAAAATCCTCGGTCTTAAAATGATCAGAAAAAAATTCTCCACAAGACAGCTTAAAAACATCGATACCCATTTTTGAATTTTGAAATTCTCTATTTCAAATCGTCTTTGCGATTCGCATTATAGCGACAAACATTTTAGTAGACTATACCCCTTGTCCCAAGATATCAGTTCATATAAATAATCTAAGGTAAACGAGAAAAAACCTGTAAAAGCCTACTCTAACTATCAAAAAAGTGGTCACAATTTTAAATTCAACTTTAATATTTTATTCTTGGCTAAGCCAGGTGCCTCTTTTCTGGTTGGATTTTGGTTTCTTAACTCCCGCAATTGTTTTTGGCATAATTTAACCACACGAATAATCATCTTTATTTGAGCAGTGTTGAATTAAAACGGAAATACGTAGTAAAATATGATGTTTTGGGCCTTTTAAACTCGCAAGTTAATTCTGAGGATCTATTTTGGGTATACCTAATTATAATACCATAATATAAAGTTTAATTCTTTTCGTTCCAAATAGATATTTAAAAAGGAAAATCGTAAACTCAATTATAGATGGAGTGTTTACCTCACAAATGAATTGTTAATATTTTAGATTGTGAAACTTTAATGGTATTAAGTAATTTTTAAGGCTATTTTTAGTTTTAGCCGGGAATTAGCTTTTATTCATTATACTTTTTTGCAAGAAAATCTTCTACTGAAAATGAGGAATTCGATTTATAAGTGAGAAATGTGTTTTTTTCGCAAGATAATCTTTTCCAAAATGCCCGTTTTCTAACAAAACCACCTAATCCAAGCTACACCAGAAATTCTTGCTATGAAAAGTACTTTTTTGAGAAAAAATCGAGAAAAAACACTTTTCATAATTTTCCTTTATAGTATTCAGGTTTCGAAGTCAAAATAAGTTCTTTTTATAAAATTTTTAAACCAAAATTTTTCAAAAATTTTCGAACAACCTTTTCACAAAATTTTTTGTTTTTTAATGTAGCAAATTTAACTGTGAGTATTTAAAAAGGATGGTTTTTTCGTGGGTTTTCCATCCTTTCTTACGTAGGTTTCAGCAAAATATAAGGAGAAAATGGGGATAGAAAAGCTGGTCGAAAATTCATCCCTTTACAAGCGTGGCTCTGACCGTATTCAAAGATTTGCATATTTTCAATAATCCGGACCAATAATCTGAAAACTAAGATAATAGTTTTAATTTTTAGGTTCAAATCGGCTTTCTTTCCGGTTGCTGATCGAAGATCGAGATGAAATCACCAAGTTTCAAGATTATCTCAAAGAATTCGACCCAAATGGCCTGCTTTTTCTTCAATTATGGCTGACATTAAGGGGGTACGAGAAAGAATATGATCGTTTATTATCCAATTTGGATGATGCAAATCGGCCCAAGACGAATTTTATTAAATGGAACATTAAATGCGCAAAAGCACTGATCCAAAAATATTTTCGCCGGGTCTCACGCCGAGACTCACGACCAGCTCAAGTTCAAGAATATGAATCGAAAATAAACCAGGAAATTTTGAAAACCAAGGAAAAACCAACGATTGAAAATGTGAAAAGTTTGAGAAGTACTTTACATCATCTTTTGGATGTATTGCAAATTCGTCTTGAGATTTTGCAGTTTCAAGCTTTTCGATCTTACCACAAAAGGAAATTTAAAACGATCAAAAAACTTAAATATTTACCAAGATTGCCTGAAAATGAGGTAATTACATTTAATTATGGAAAATCGTCTCTGAGGCGCAAATGGCTTTACGCAGCCGTTTGAACTCTGGATCCCATTTTTGACCCTTAACATAAGTGAATAATAATCGGTCAAACTGACGATATAAGTTATATCATATTAGTCTTCGCCAGTAAACGGTGTTTATTCAGATCAGGCTAGGAAAAGGGACCGGGAAGAAAAGGGGAAGGGAACGTTCCCTTTACCTAGCCTGATTCAGATCCTTAGGTTAATTAATAAAGTGTTGGCAGAACAAATTCTTACCATCAAAGCGGTGTCTTTTGATAGAATGTATTATTTTTGAATTATGACTCATCTTAAAGCAAAAGAGGGCAAAGGTTTGACCAATGAGCGCTCAAAAATCGTGAATTTTTGAATAAAATTAAATCTTTTTGAAAACTTAAATCAAATAACTAGAAAACGCGGTAAAAAAGAGATACTTTACTTATAATAGCCGATTATTGCGCGAGAAATCAAAGAAATATAACAAAAAAAGTAAAAAATTTAGTCAAAAAGCCTTAAATTCTAAACGCGTTCATTGGTTAATAAAATTAACTACGTAATCTTAAAGAAATATACCTCCGTTTTTTGAAGTCATTTGCAAATTGCAAACTGTATTATGCAGTTACTGCATTGGAGTTTATTCTTATGAATCACTGAAATCGGGCGAATTTGAGGGAATTTTATTAGATTTTCGGGAAAACGTTCAAATAAAATATTTTTCATAATAATCTTTGATAATTTAGCTCATTTTTTTCGAACTGAAATAAAATGCATTTATTATCAAGAATATTTACAATCAATAATCTAGATAATTATCTTCATTCCTACATCGAACATTAATTTGAAGAGCTTTTTATATAAAAAGTAGATAATGTACTATTTATGCAAATTGGGTACTCACAGCCATTTGCGCGTTTGAGTAATTTTAGACTGCGGCCGTACCCGGATTAAGATAATTTTCCATTTTATCTGTTTCATTGGTCAAATTCAAATTGGCCTGATTTACTCTATATATTTTCTTAAATTTATCATTCAGGTTGTGAAAGTTAATTTAATGCCGAGTATAAGTTCGAATACTTTGAGTAGCTTGGACACCATACAAGCACCCGTTTGCAGCAATATCGACTCCGAGTCATTTAGCGACACCACCGAAACATCATTCAAAAAACAAAATAAGATATTAGAAACTGTAAGTAAAAAATCATGAATTGAGAGTAAAATGCCGAAATAGTAAAAAAGCCAAAAATCTACATTCATAATTTTTATCATCTTTCTGGCTGTAAAATATTTTTCCCAGAAAAATACGATATTAATGTAAATTCAAGCGAAATTTAGAACAAAAAACAAGATTCGATAATTTGAAACTTCGAAAATCTTGGATACTTTTTAATTAAAATTTTCAGAATATTCGATGTTTTCATTTATCACGAAATAAATCGGTCTTGGTGTTCGTGCCCAATCGCCGAGAAGTTGACATTGTAGAAAGTGAATTGGCAACGAGGAGCCCTAAGAAATTTGCCTCCAAGCTCATCTCAAAACTCAACATTCTTCTTAAAATGATCAATACTCAGGTATTTTACTAAATTCGCATTTTCGCTAGAATAAGGAGGTTGTCGCTGTGAAATATGTCGATGTTTAATAGAATTTATTCGGCCAAGTCAATTTTGTCCAGCTAATCTGGTCTAAAGAAATGTATTTATTGAACACAAATTACTTTGAGAAATAAATGATTTAAAATCATCTACCTTTAAGGTAGTACCTTATATATATTTTGAAAAAATAATTAAAGTGATCGGATGTGTAGTTATTGGGATAGTCCTTATTTTTGGTCTTTAAAGTCTCCAGAAGACTGTCTCCTATTCAAAAAACCTGAGGTCTGATATATATACAAAACTGCCATGATTGTAGTTTTTGGCCAAATTAGTCTGATAAAAAATTTAAGAAAATTTTCACATTGACCTGTCGACATTGGCAAAAAATGAAACAGTTGTGATTTTATATCGATTTTTCACAACAAATAATTTGATTTTCATAATGACACTCATGGAATAAAGTTTAATTCATACTTTATTTTCACGAACAAAAATTGCAAAATTTCAAGAAAAATTGTTAACGACATTTTTTTTTATAAATTTTTGATTTTTGAATTTCGAAAAAACTTCATTTTATTTAATTCACTTCAGTTTTTATGAGAGAATTAAAAATGCAATGTTTCTTGCCTTTTCCGTAGAAGTTCGGCTTCAGTTTTAATTGTGATTTTCTCGTATTCCAATATTTTTTTTGATGGTCAATATCAGACTATAATTATTAGGTGTTTATTATTGGTGAGCGAGGTCAGCAATGTAGTCGGCGAGTTAAAAGAGATGTGTGATTTTAGATGCAACAGATTTCCGCTTTGCACTTTGTTATCAAATATAAAGATTGTTAACACTTCTGTTCACTTTTATAAAGGATTATTTGAGATCAGGTTTTAGCCAAAATACTTTTTTAATAATCACTCCAGCCAATTGATCTGCATTCCATAGTACAGAATTAGATTCACTGTATTCGGATAATAATATTAACGTTTTTATACTAAACCCTGCACGCGCCGCTTGTTTTGAACACAGAGAACAATAAAACATCATGAAGATTATTTGAGATCAGTTTTTAATCAGGAAATACTTTTAGGAATCGACTCCTCCAAATCACCTGCATTCAAAATACTTATCAAAAAACAGGAAATATGTGCTACACGATGTGGACACAAAGGTACGTTTTTAATATAGATATAATTTCTTAGGATAAGGTAGGAACGGCAAAAACTAATTTTTTCTCACAGAGCAAATTTATGTAGTTTATTGTCGAGAATTAAAAATAAATAACTTGAGAAATAAAATTTTTCTATATGATCAAAAATAAAAAAAATGTTTTAAACATAACCTCATAAATCATTAACTTAGAAATTTTGCTAGAATTTATTTCGAAATAATCAAAAACTTCAAGCTTATAGATCGGCAAGTTTTAAACCGGGTTTCGATTTTTGACGGGGTTCCAAGCAGGCTTCCGAAAAAGATGGCTTTTATCTTTTTTTCTTTAAGGGCCTCGGTGCATTTTGACAGATTTGCACTTTTTCAATTTTTCTAGTCTTGATGGGAAACTTTTTTCCACTTCAACATTTTCGTATAAAAACTTTTCGAAGACAAGTTGTCACCTTTGAGCTTATGTTGTATAATCTGAAATTCTTCAGATTGATTATTTTTACTTTATAAATCGTCTCTGGAAACTACACTCAAAAAACGCGCGTTTGCTACTCTAGGTGTCTAAATTACAGTAAAATTTATTTCCTTTCTTTATTATTTAGGAACTCAAAAATACGGTCCTGTCGACCATCAAAAATTTTATTATTTTAAATTTTTACGATTTTAAAGTCGAAATCGAAAATTTAAATTTTTGAAAAAAGACGAAAAAAATCGAAATTTTAGCACATCGAAAAAATTTTTTTTTCATGAGTCTAATTTATTTAATTTGAAATGGTCGACAGGTTGGCTTACCAAATGAGCAAGTCTCGTTGAAATACAAATTTTTTTGATTCTTTATTGAAAAGGGCTTAACTAGATTTCGCGCAAACCCTATTTTCACTCAAAAAAGTATGATTCAGAGTATAAACAAGAGCGAAGAAAAAGAACGTAGACATGTTTAAATATAGTGAAAGTAGGCATTCTATATTTTCTGCTTAGGATTCACGAAAATTAGTTTGAAATTAGTTTGAAAATTTTGAACCAGAAATGAGAAAATTTTCAAAATATTCCAAAAAGTTTCGACCAAAAATCTCAAAAAGTGTTATGATTTTTTCAAATAGCATAAAAAAAATATGTGGTCACCTACGCAAAGTTTTAGTAGCCATATTAAAGAGTTTTTCGTTGATTTGAAACAAATAATGCAAAAAAATTTGAACACAAAATAAGTCATTTTTTTGTATGATAATGTTCGGAACTTTTTTCAAATTTTCTCTAGTTTGTCGAATTCGCGAAAGTTTAATTCGAACTCAAAGCAGTTTCTTAAAAGCAATAATTCGAAAATTCTGTAATGTCAAAGTTGCTGATTATAAAACATCATTTTGATGTATATATATGAGAGAAATATAACCAGTAAATAAGTTTATTCCTCAGAGCCATATCCGCGGATATCCGTATCTGTCAAAATGCACCGGGGCCCTTAAAACAAAACACAGGGAAAATTTTGGGATAGGGTGGAAAATCGCCAAAGAGATGGCTTTTTTGGAAGCCTGGTTCCAAGTGACTTAAAAAATTATTTCTAAAGCTATTTATTTGTTATTCTCTACAATAAACTCGTAAAGCAAAATTAATTTGACCGTTCTTACCGTATGTTAAGATCTTAAACAATTCGTTTTAGTATTAAACCTCCTCACACCCAAAACCAAAACTTCTCCTGACACCCCAAGACCCATTTTGGAAGCTCATTACGGGAAAATTTCATCACAGTAAAATTTTCTTGAAAATTTTGTAAAAATCTAAGAAAAAGAAGGAAAATATTATTTGAACGGTTTTTCGTAAAAATTTTAAGTAATATTTTTGGAAATAAAATTGCAAACTATTTGACGCATTTTAATTGGGAGTGTGTGTAACTATTATTTATAATTAAATTAAAATTCTGTTTTCACGTATATTTTTATAAAAAAGAATTTTTGATAACAAAATATTAAAGGTTGGCGATTGGTTAGAACGAAACCATACTTCCTCTCCTACTGTCCGAATGCAAGCTGAAGTCCGAGTGAAAATGTCTGCCCCAGAACAAGTTGGTCCCGTTGTTTCTCGCCCAAAAAATCAAATCGGTTCTTCTGTCCTCAGCTCCGATTCTGGGCTAAGTTCAATCAGAATTGAATCGGAAGTCACTGATTCTGAAATTCTTGAATTTAATGGGTTAAAAAAGCTCCTGATAGATGATATTGAAAAGGCTGAAAATAATTTTACGAAAGTTATTTACCATTATAACAAAGAGAAATTCATAGTCCGAGTGGTTGGGAAAAATCCGACTTTGGGACAATTTCTCATGAAATTTCATGATTATAAAATTTCCGGAAAATTTGATTTTATCTTCAAAACTACAAATGATGAATGGGTAGAAATCAATGATGAAAACCAATTTCTACCAATCAAAAATCAACTTGTTGAAGTCAGAATTGTAGAATCTCCATTAGTTCAAACCACCGTTAACCGACTGGTTAACCACATGCTGAAATGTAATTCCGTGAAATGTGGGCTAAATGAATAGGTTATGCCATGTATAGAAAACTGCCAGTCTGTAAAAATTATTGATTAATCTTTATTTGTCGAATCTGTCGTACAGATTCTGTACTTTTTAAATTTTAAGGTAAAATAAAATTTCAAAATAACTGAATTATTGTATCATTGATGGTTTCAACAAAGACTTCAATTTTTCTTCATTAGTTTTTATAAAAATCTAATACAAACGCTCACTGGATAACCGGACGACTTTTCTTGAGGAAACAGTTTTCGTCAGAATATTCTTCGTCAAACTTTTTTTTATCAAAATGTTGTTTTTCGTCAAATTTTTTATGTCAGATTCGTAACTGCTAACATGGTGAACACCCTAGTTGTATTTAAGGCCTATTTCGCTACTTAGATAATGATTATAATTTCTGGCCCGAAAACAGTTCACTGTTTTCGTGGCATTCACATTTTAGTCGCAGTCCGAGATGCTCAATAAATAATATTACAATGTAACATTTTCCGGATTTAACCCTCGCATGCAGCAACCCCGCAATATTTAACACGACCGGTTAACATAACTTTTTCTACAACTCTTTCTACACATCGGTAATTAATGCTCCAGCAACTTTGTTTTGCAGTAAAATAATTTTTGACGAAAAACGAAATCTCGACAGAAAAAAATCTGATGAAAACTTGTTTTTCCCCTTTTTTCCTCGAAAATATCGAAGCTTTAGGATGTTGGGAAATAAAACAAATGGATTTATTTTTGAAATTTTAACAAGTAGGAGCACTCCCTCAATTAATAACTTGTATGGAAATCATTTTTGAAAACAAAGAATGGTCATTTTTCAACATAACTCTTGAAAAATTATCTATCTCTTACTAAAAATATTAACAAAGTGCGTTTTTCCCTACTCAAACTTTCCGGTTAAACCGGAAGTGATGAGTCATCGAAAATACCGCCAATTTTTTTTTTGAGATTATTTCACCCTCAATATACCCCACAAGTAATATATAAAATAAACAC